>PVKP010002950.1:0-115057 GCA_004027715.1 Plecturocebus donacophilus | reverse complement strand
CGCATGAACAGCCTCATGGATGAAGACATTGCTCACAAGCAGATTTCCCCAGCCTCGATTGAGCTCTCGGCCTTGGAGATGGGGGGCCTAGCTCCCACCCAGACCTTGGAGCCGACACGGGAGTACCAGAACACCCAGCTCTCGGTCAGCACCTTTCTGCCAGAGCAGAGCAGCCACGGCACCAGCCGGACACTCTCATCAGGGCCCAGCAGCAACCTGCCGCTGCCGCTGAGCAGCTCAGCCACCATGCCCTCCATGCAGTGCAAACACAGGTCGCCCAATGGGGGGCTGTTCCGGCAGAGCCCGGTGAAGACCCCCATCCCCATGTCCTTCCAGCCCGTGCCTGGAGGCGTCCTTCCAGAGGCTCTGGACACCTCCCATGGGACCTCCATCTGACCGCGCCGCCTGCCCTCCTGCCCACCCTCCCACCCACCCGACCAGCAGAGCTTTTTAATACAAGAAAACAACAACACAAACCACACAAACTCGTGCACACACACATACACAGAGACTCTTTCATTTTTCTTGTACATATGTGTAAATAATGACAGAATGGAGTGGGGTAAAAGTGTATTTTGAATATTCCCAATTTTCGAAGTCAGTAAAAAAAAAACACAAAAACTGTATGAATGACTTTGTAAATTTTGTTCTATATGAATAAAAAGGCAAATTACTTGTGATCATTCTGAAGTGCCAAAGGAGCCCCCTGTTCCTGGGCCTTTCCAAGGGCAGGCGGGGTGACCAGATAAGGAGCCCCTCCCTGCTGGGGGAGAAGGGAAGATGAGGAGCCCCACATGCCGTTCGCTGCCTTGTCCCATGGCTTTGCTGCCCCATTTCTTTGCTCCTGGCCCTTCATTCCTTTTAGTTCCTCAGCTGGATAGAGGGAGTCTGGAGCCCGCGTTGGGCTGGCCCATTGGGTTGCTGTGCTGTAGGGTGATCAGCTCTTCTGGGTAGCCTGGGACCAAGGAGGTGCCCTGGACTCAGGGCTGTCCGGTCCTGCACCATGCAGGACAAGATGGTCACTGGCTGTGTGTGCTGCAGTGTGCCTCTGTCCCAGGGGCCCAAGAGAAACCGACCATTACCGGTAGTGAAGTAATTGAGAACTTTGATGCTGAGCTGTTCTCATATCATCCTGTTGGCCTTGCTTTTTATTTTCTTTTCAAAATTAGAAGAATCAACAAATGATAGCATATGAGGGAAGGAGGGCAGACTGCATCGTTGCCTCAGGGAGGCCGGGCAGAGGTGGGATTGGTCTGGAAGAAGGTCCCTGGGGACAGGAAGTTGTGAGGTGTGGTTAGTTGCATGGACCAGGTGAAGTGATGGAAAAAGAGGCCAGGTAGGGGAAGAATATTCCCTTGAGTGGGCCCATGGTCCCAGATAAGAGAAGAAAGTGTGGCCATAGATGCAGTGAGTAGAAGCTTTGTAGTGTCAGGTGTACCGATCCTGTTAGAAGGAGTTGGAGGAGGCGCCCAGGGCAGTGGACCAGCACTCCAGTTGATGGGGCGTTCTGGGAAATAGAGAAAAGAGACCATGTTTGTTTAGGTAGGAGGAAGCCTTGCCCCTTATGTGAGAAGCGTAAGTGTAACTCCTATCCAGCAAAGAAGTTGCTTGTAGCCCCAAAAGTAAAGACCTATCTCTCTCTGGGTCATAAATCCTACAGGCAGTCCAATAAATAGGTCTGGCTCCAGCACAAACAAACCCTCCCAGCATCACTACCTTCTTCAGACCAGACCAGGAGTCTTCCTCAAGCAGCAATCCAGCCCAGGGCAGGGGTCCTCCCCACTCAGGGCATCTGATAGCCTTTGAGATTCCCAGGCCTAGTCCTGTGCACGTGCAGCTGTGGGGAAGCCCTCAGTTAATCTGGGAAGCCCAGTTTTGTATGCCTAGGACAACCTAACAGCCCCCCCGCCTCCTTCAGCTGCCCTTTCTGAGGCAACTAAATTACAGAATCAGGGAAAGAACCATTAGGAGTGGAACTGGGGGAATCTGAGTTGTGCCACTTCAGTTCTCTCCTAAAGACAAAGGTGATTCTTCTGATCTCCCGACCTGTCAGAATGAAATACACAGCCCACATCTTTCACTGAAGGAGGTGGGGCTCCCGCTGCCAGCAGTAATCAGGGAGCTGAGAGCCTGGGTCTGCAGTCATGGAGAAATACAAAGTCCTATTGATTGCTTCTTCTATAGCCTTGTAGAGTTTCTAGAGAGATGTATTTATGAGGGTGATAACTAGCCCAGAATTGATTTCTTTCCTAAAGTCCCTAGTGACATGATTGAACAGTAAGGAACGGCCACATCACACAGTCAGCTAAAAGCACCATGGGAAGAGAGAGTGTTTATAATTATGTTATTTATCTCTGGATGCTGAGAATGGTCTGATATTCGTGCTACCAAGGCAATCCATTGACATTTCTCCAATCAGAGCATGTGGAACTTTGAGCCAGGCATGCCCTGAGAAGCCTAGGTGGGCTACCATGAACCCAAGGAAGAGCAGGCTTTGTTTTCCATCAGCATTTTGGGGTCCCTGCCCTGGATGGTCAATTTTTCATATCTATATCTATATATCTGTCTATATCTATAGCTATTTTTTTAATCAAACTCTGGTCTCACTGCCTTATCTCACACCCAACTCTGTTACCCCATCACCCCCTGAGATGGCCTGTCTTCTGGGATATAGCATGGATATCTTTTTGGATAGCTCTGCTTAGAATGAGTGTCAAGGAGGACAGAGAGGGAGATGGAGGGTGTGTGTGTGTGTGTGTGTGTGTGTGTGTACAGTGTGTGGGTGTGTGAGAGAGGCGGGGGGAGAGAGACGAGAGAGAGAGAGACAGAGAGAGAGAGAGAGAGAGAGAGAACCATCATCTTCAAGAGAAGTATTCTGCTTATACAAAATCCTTTACACCCCATGGTGTTATTCTTCACCATGTTTATGTTATTTTTTAAAAAATTTTCTACCCTTGGCATGAGGGGAAATGATTGATATTCAAGCAAGTTCTCTAGGAAACAAAATCTTCCCAACTCAGATTTCTGTGTCAGCTCAGAATGTATCTTTTTTTCATGCTTTGCTCTTTGGATTTATAACTCTGTTTAGACTATTCCATACATTTTAGGTATATTTTGTGCCTTCAGACACTGCAAATAATAATCAGCATTTGGATTAAAGTTGTTTAATAATAAATCTTGTCTTTGCTCCCTATGCTCTTATTCTCTGGGGTGAAGAAATACTGACTACTTATTTCTGGGCATGCTGAGATCATGAGCTAAATTCTTTGTCATCGGCAGGGACAGTCATGAGGAAAACTCCTCCCCTCAAGGGGGTCTCAGATATGCCTGGAGGTGGGGTCATGCCCTCCTCACCCAGTGCATATCCCGAGTTCCCTGACATCAAGCAGGGGACGTGTGAGGGACAGGCTGAGCAGCAAGTCTAATTTTTGGTTAACCTAACAGTGTTCTTTAAAATATTAAGTTCTTGGAAGAGTCTTAGGAGAGAACTGGGTCATCATCATACATAGAGAAGTGCTCCCATGGCCTGGAGGAACGAACATCCTTCTAACTGTCAGCTGACTGTGCTGCCACTCTCATCTCTGCACTCACCCTGACCTCAGATAAGTTGCTTCTCTGTGCTTGGGTGTCAGGGCTAAGGGCCTGTCATTCCTGGTAGACCCACAGCTTGGCTCCTCAAAGTTTGGTCCTCACAAGGTCTGTGGAGACCTTTCTTCAGTGAACATCCTATGCCCTCAGACATCCCACAGGCCTCGAGTCATCAGCCTGGTCCTCCACCCCCAGATGTGTGTGCTTTTCGGCCAACCTCTGAAAAAGTCCCCTGGCTTCAGTGGCTGTGTGGGGTAAACAGCCTTGCATCGGCCTCGAGCTCAGTAAGGCTGATCTGAGGAGGCTGGCTGTCATGATCGAGATTTCTTCTTTTAGAAAGCAAAGGGAGGATGCCCAGCCCTAGTTCTTCTCAGCATCAAGGTCAGGCCTCTCCACATTGGGGCCACTCCTCAGACTGGGACTGGGGGTGGGCAGCAAACACCGCTGGATTCTGTGAGTGGACGGGTGGACAGGAGCAGCTGCGGGGAATCCCAAAGGGCTGTTTTCATAAGAAGAAGCTGTCTAGCTCCTAAATTGGAAATCCCCCAAATAACGCCAAGGTAAAACTAATTCCATACCTGATGCTTGTCTTTTTAAGTGCTGAAGGAGGAGCAGACACGTTAAATAAGAAAAGGCCAGTGGTTCTAAAGGCCATGAGGACAGGGAGAGGCACTGTCTGTGGCCTGTGCCTTTTCATTTAAAAGTTGTTCCGTTTAATAATAGGTGATAGAAATATTATGAAGAATAAAATATTAGTCACTTTAAATATAATTAAATAACAGAGATGGGCAAGGTCTAACAGATAACTCAGTTCTCTATGTGACCTTCTGCTTCCAAGGTGAAGGGGTGACTTAATTGAGTGCCTCCAGCTTCATTTTCAGGAATCCTTCACTCCCACAAGTATCTGCTTATGAATTAGCATCTGCATCTTAACTAGAGCCTTGTTTTGTACTTTTGGCCCTGGCAAAAGAAAATGAGATAAAAGCTCCAGACGGTTTTAACTGACCTTTCCTTGCTGTGGACACAATAAGAGGCAGCATTTCTGTGCCTAATGCAACATTTTTAATATGTAAAATATTCTTTTATTTTATACCGCTAGTTGTTTTTAATAAAACTATTTATTCTTATTATCCTCACCATTTGTACCAAGAAACTGCACATGAATAACTCTCTCCTGTGCCAATAACTTTAATGATTGTCTTTTTTTTTTTTTTGGCTTCTGAGTGGTAGTATTTAGTCAGAGGAGATTACTTATGAGAGAAGTGAACCTATTCCAGATAAATCAGGTGAACTAATAGTCACCTCCTACAAAAGAGGATGGAACAATTGTCTGTAATGTCTGATCATCCCTCCCCTGCCAGCATTTATTGTCTCACCTCTGAACTTGACATTGAGCACTGAGCTCCAGAGATAACAGAAATTCTGCAGAAAAAAAAAAAAAAGATGGCTACAGAAATTTGCAATGGCCAATGGCTGTGATCTGGAAGAGGGCACTAGACAGACCTGGATTACTTAGGGTGAGCAACCAAATGTGACCCAAGAGAGCTCAGTTGCTGGCAGAGTCAAGTATACAGTTGCCAGGAGCCCAGGGGTATCCAAATTCAGAGGAAAATAAAATATTCACCAACTTATGGAGACTTGTGAATCCAAAATAAGTACACACAGACACATATACACATACGTATGTTCATGTACAAACACCTAAGTCCATGCAAACACACGCACCATATCAGGCACATGCATGCAGAGTTTTAAAGCACATGGCAATGCGCTTGGATTATGTAAGCAGGTGGAGAGATGCTCATCAGAAACAGAGGCCAGGGGAGAAAACTGTTTCAGGGCTTCCCTGCCCAGTGCACAGTCTCAATACAACAATCAGGCAAGCGGTGCTCTGCAATCAGCCGCCGAGGAGGGAGGGAGACGCACCTCCAGCAACGTGGCCTGTTATCTGCAAGGCTGTCTGGTGTGCTCGCAAACCCTCCTCTGTTATCAATCCCTTGTTCTAAAATCCTGACTTGCAACCAGAATCCCTGAAATATGCCAAGAAGCCCCAAGCATTCTCAAAAACATCGTGTTTCCTAATAAGAATACCCATTACCCTCTGTATCGGTGACCGTTTCTTGATCAGGTGTGGTGTTTGAGGGACTGTACTATACCCCTCACTCTCTTATTCTCAGATCAGCCAGGCAAAATAAAAAATATTATAAATAGATTTATACATACGGAAGCTGAAACTCAAAAAGACATGGTTCCAAAGCTGCTGAGAGACAGTGCTAGGATTCACTTTCTTGTCTGTCTGAGTCCTCAGTGCACGCTCCTGCCAGTACAGCCGGTTCTCCCTCCCAGAGAGCATATCCTCTGTGCCTCAGCTGCTGCACCTGTGCTGACCTTCCCTGTCATCAGCCTAGCAGGTCCCTCAGCCTCCACATCTGCTGCCTCCTCTCCAGTGGCTTCAGGGCAGTCGGTGAGTATCTTCTTATGCACCCCTGCAGTGGCTGTAGCTAGTCTGGGATAACAGGGTCATTTCTAACCACAGAGTTGGGTTAGATATCTGCTCCTCTGAAGCTGCCTCAGCCAGGCAGGACATCAGAGTCTGCCAGTTGTACTCACAAGATAGGCTGTTCCTCTGAGGGTATCTCCTTTCTCCCCTAGACTCCCCAAGAGGCACCTTCTCCTTCTGCAGAAGGTAAAGTGTGCATCAAGCTAAGGGAAGCTTTGAGGCTAACTAGTGCTCTAAAGAGTTTTAGGATTCTCCCCCAGAGCAGGAATTCCTCCACCAAAGTCGCTTGATACACCTCAGAGGTGCCTGAAAACCTCCAAAAAATATCTGCCAAATTGCTTGTGCATGTATGTATGCATGTGTGTATGTGCATTTTTTCCAGTAACCTTGTTCATATCTTCCACATATTCCTACGATTCTCATATAAAAGCTCTACGCCACTTCCCTTAAGAGTTGTGAGTTGGGCAAGCCTCCGCATCTCACTCTCCCAAGGCTAGTGTTTAGGCGCAATCTTATGGTGGTGCCCATCTGAGGTGAAAAGCAGAACAGTAGCCAGAGGAGGGAGTGTGGAAAATGCATTGCAGATGGGGGCTCTGGGGCTTTGACTAAGAGGCGGGAAAATCCCACTGGTAGGGCACCCTGGGCACCGCGAGATGCATAGGTGACGGGATGGGGCTGGTGCCCTGATCCTGGCACCCAGGAAAGTGGTCAAGATAAGGCAAAGGAATGAACATTAAAACTTGCCAGCTCTGGGCTGGATTCCTATGTTTGGCCTTTATTGGTGGTGACATCTTGAGCACATTCCTTATTACTTCTTTGAGTCTCACTGCTTCATTTTTTTATTAGTGACAATAATACTTATCTCTTCTATTTGGTGAAAATTCCGTAGTTAGTAATCATAAGAAAAGTTACAATTGGGAGTTGGTTCCCCTCAGCACAGCTTTGCAGTCCTTAGACCTGCTTCATCCATCTTTAATTAGAGGCAAGCAAAAAAAAAAAAAAAAAAAAAAAAAAAGGCAAAATAAATTTATTCAAGCTCTTCCTTCAGAAATAATGGACTGGTAGGGAATTGGCTGTCTCCACACTCAGTCCCTGGGCTCGTCTTGGTTCTAAATGTTCCAGTATTACCCAGTCCACTCCCGACCACCATGTTTACTATTCCAGCTTGGCGCCTGTACCTTGCCACTTGGCAATCCACCACCCTCCAGCATCCTCTCCCTTGCACTTCAGTGGTGAAGTCCACCTGTTCAGAGACCTCCTCTGCTCATGTCTTCCTTCAGAGGATTTTGGCTGGTCTGTCTCCCCTGAAGCTCTCATGTTTGTTTCCTTGGCATTAAGTAGATAGGGTTCCTTTCACCTTGCCTTCTACTTTCAACTCCTTACCTCCTCGTGGCCTTCTTGGGCAAGAAGACTCAGTGCCCTGTCTGGGATATATCCACATTTACTCTGTTCTCCTTCAGGAAGAAGGGATTCGTGCCCCTTAGACAGAGACAAATGCTAGACAAATGCTGTGTCAATAAGTGAGACCCGGTTTTGCATTTTGGCTCTGGACTTCATAGTTGTATGATTTAGGATTTGAAGTGATAAGACTGAATTCACAGAGCTATGTGTGATTCATGATTGCTGAAATGATATTTTCCCAGTTCGTAAGCTCACTTCTTCTGCCAGCTGAGCCTCTTGCAGAACCTATACAGTTCCCAAAGACCAGAGCTGGATCCTGACAAGCAAGGCCATGCCTCTCTTTACTTTGTGGCAAATTACCTTTTTGTTCTGCAAGACAGGCTGACCTAGTGCTGACTCAGTAGATCAGAGTAGGAAAAGACAGATCTGGCTTAAAATCTGTTCTTTGCCACTGTCTAGATGGGTGTCCTTGTTCCTATTACCAATGTCTCTGAGCCTTCTTTCTGCCCCTCACCTGTAGAATGGGTTCTGAGTCCTGCGCTGCTTTGAAGATCAGTGATAATGTGGATAAGGTACCTGCACAAATACACTCTCATAAATGGTGGTTCTTGTGATCTGCATCCTGCCTCTTGGTGTGAACTGCTCAGGCTTTGAGCTTAGTCAACCACCTCATTCATAACATTCACATACAGACCACTTCCTTCCCACTTGTCTGCTGAGACAGAGGAAGGAAGCATTTCCGTTTTCGTCCCTAGAACTGGAATGCTTGCTTTGGGTCCCACTCTCCCACTGAGAGATAGCAGTGACAGCAGCCCTTACTTCTGTTCACGAGACCCTCTCAGGTAATCATTCTGATTGTTCCCAGAAAGCAAATGAAAAGCAGCCTGGCTTACCTAGAGAGGAGTGATTTGATTGTGAGAGGCTCAGTCAGTGTCCTCTCAGCTCCTGACTTTCAGACATGCTCATGATGAAGTGCAGCTGAAAAGAAGCAAACTTCAGGGCAACTGCCTCTCCAAAGCTGGTGGAGGTATCTATGCATCCTCCCGAATACAGTTTGAGAGGTAAGATTCATGGCCTTATAGTCCAAAAACTGCCAGACCTTCAGAGGTTCCTGGGGTGATGGCCCTGTGCTTTCAGGTAGGATCTAACCCCTTGTGTTTTGTGGGAGAAATAAATGCACACACTTGAAGCTGTGAGCTGTATATGTGCTGAGATTATTTTACATTTACTTCATCATGTCTGTTTTTTTTGTTTGTTTTTTAGCTTCTGCCTCCACCTTAGGCTGGAAGCCCAAAGGTAGTTGAATCTTCTTCATTTGGCAACTTGTCATCTGACCAGGCTAAGTAATCTCGTGTAGAAGGAGCTTATTGTGTTCTAGAAAAAATGACAGAGTGAGCTGCTATGTCAGTAAGGATCCTGCATGGTAAGAGATGGCACAGGGAAATAGGGATTTGGGGAGAGAGACTATTGAAAAGATGTGCACAGGCAAAGGAAAGTCACAAGAAGAACTGATGATTAATGAGATTGAGCCTTTTACATATGCTTATGTGCATATTGCTTTTGTGAGCTGTCTCTTTTCTTCCATAGCTGAAAAGCCTTAGTGTAGGAACAGCAGCACACCCTTACTCCCTGACGGCCCAACAAGGCAGAGGGAGGGAGCACAGGTTCTAACTATGGCCAAGATTGCCTGACAGGAGCTGAGCCCAGCTCCAGAGATGAGCCATTCAGTGGTGATTCTACAAGCAGGCAGCTGCAGGAGGGAATGCATACTCTGACTTCACTGGTCTCCTGCCAGCTAATCTCCTGCCAATCCCAAGAGGAGATGGCAAGAGAGTTCACTGAGGCAGAGTAGAGAAAATGGAAAGTGGGTACGGGGCAGGGAAGAAATAAAATATATTTACTCTAGGGGAGTCGAGAGAGGAAACCAAAGGAATTCACATGGATCATAGGCCTATCATGTCCCAAAAGAATTAACTCATTCTTCCACTGGAAAATTAGGATATCTCTTTTTTATAAGTGCAGAAAATGAGACTTAGGGTAATTTAGTGGTTTGCTCAAGGTCATTCATCTTGTCTGTCAGCCTAAATAAAGTTCATGCTCTTTCCACCCTGAATTGCCCCACATGTTCCAAAGATGGAGACACAAGACACAACAGACAGAAGGTCACCTCCCTAGATCTGGGTCTCAGCCACCAAGGACTGCAAGCTTGCAGGTGAGGGCAGGCAGTGTGGAGCATGTGGCATTCATGGAAAAAACACTAGTCAGCCTTTTTGTGGTTGGGGTAGTGTGAATGTATTCTGCATAATTCTCATTTGGCTGTGGGAGGGATCCCTAAAGAATACTAAAGCATAGAGCTACACAGGAGTCATTGTTGGAATCAGAAAGGTGTGCTTTGGAGTCAGGTTTTTAGTTACATGACCATGAGTAGGTCCCTTAACTTCCAGACTATCAGCTTCCTTATCTATGAAATCTAAACATAAGCAGCAATTTTATCTTGAAGAATGAACTAAGAAAACTCGGAGGCTAGGTGTGGTGGCTCATGCCTATAATTCTAGCACTTTGGGAGGCTGAGGCGGGCAGATCACCTGAAGTCAAGACCAGCCTGGCCCATGTGGTTAAACCCTGTCTCTACTAAAAATACAAAAAATTAGCCAGGTGTGGTGGCGGGCACCTCTAATCCCAGCTACTTGAGAGGCTGAAACAGGAGAATCACTTGAACCCTGGAGGCAGAAGTTGCAATGAGCTGAGATCATGCCATTGCACTCCAGCCTGGGCAACAATAGTGAAACTCCATCTTGGAAAAAAAATAAAGGAAGAAAAGAAAACTTGGAATAAAACACCTGGTGCCTGTGGCGGACATACAGCAAGTGCTCAGTAGTGATGACCATTATTAGTACAGGAAACATGGTCATAAAACACCCAATTACAAGGTCACAGTTTTATAATGTTTGGAAAATTATAAAATTTTCTTAGAAAGGTGCACAAATCGTAAGTATAGAGGTCGATTCATTGTGTGTGCTCTTGTGTAGGCCCTAGGACAAGATGAGAATAGAAGTCCCTCTGTATACCTCCTCAGTTGACAACTCTGGAACTCTGAAGGTAACCAGTAATATAAATTCTAGAACAGTTGATTAATTTCATCTATTTTAGAAATATGTTGAGATAGAATCAATTATACTTTGTTTTTTTCATTCAGCATTGGCTTTAGGGACTTTATGTTTCTGCTTCCATTACAATGAAGTTCGTTTCATTGTTATACAGGATTTCTTTGTATGAATGTGCCACAATTTCTGCATTCTACTGTCAATAGACTTTTGATTTGTGTTCATCTTGGGTTACAACAAGCAGTATTCCAATAAACATTTTTTGGACATGTTGAGTGAATTTATGTATGCCTTTCTCGTAGATGGCTGGGTCATAGGTATGCATGTGTTCAACTTTAAGTAGAGATTGCTAAACAGTTTTCAGAAATGGTTGTACTGATTTACCCACTTAACCTGAAGTGTTTGAGAGCTGCAGTTGTCCCACATCCTCATTAACACCAGTGCTATCATATATTTTAATTTTCAGCCATTCTAGTGGGAATGCAATACACTTAATTGTGATTTTAATTTGCATTTGCTGATGATTAATGAGATTTAGCCTTTTGCATATGCTTATTTGCATATTGCTTTTGTGAGCTGTCTCTTCCACTGCATGGTTTACCTTTTTACTTTCTTTCTGATATCTTTTGATGAGAAGTTGTTAATTTAAATCTAAGTTCATTTTCAACTTTTTTTTTTTTTTATCTTCAGTGTTAGGTATGCCCAGTTTCTGAAAACTCTGCCTAGCCCAGGCCATAGAGGTATTATTCTGTTTTCTTTTAGATGTTTTGGTGTTACTGTTTGTTTTGCCTTTACATTTTCATATGCAATCTGCCTGTAATCAATTTCTTGGTATGATGTGAGAAAGAGGTTATAATCTGTTTTCAATAGGGACATTTGTTTATTACAGGACCATTTATAGAAAAATGTCCCTTTCTCATTACACTGCAGTTTCAGATTTATCATGAATACAGTGATCTTACATGGGTAGGCCTGTTTTCATATCATATTCTGTTGATCCATTTCTGTTTTTGCACTAATGCCCCACTGTCTTAGTTACTGTAACTTTGTCATCAATCTTGATATCTGATTATGTGAGTCAGTCCTTTGCATTTACACATAAATTTTAAAACATCATGCTATTTTCTGGAAAAGTACTCTTGAAATTTTGGCTGAAACTGCATTGAATCCACAGATACATTTGAAAAAAATTAATACGTTTCCATTTCTTTCAGCTTTTCTGTGTTCTTGTATTTAAGGCGTGACATTTGAAAACAGAGGTTCTCTGTGTGTGTTTAAAGTAGTTAATTAGTACATTCACATTCAATATAATTGCTGATGTATTTAGGTTTAGATGTATAGTCTTTTTTTCTATTTTTCCCTCTTTTTCCATTTTAATTATCTCCTTTTTGCCTTCTTAGAAGTTAAAATAATGCTTTGTGATTCAATATACTCTCTCTGTTAGCTTGTTGGTTGTACATTTTTATATTCTTGAAGGATTATCCTACAGATATAAGTATTTATTTTACCATGTTCAAGACAAAATAAGGATCTTAAACCACTCACTACATTTAATCCCCTCCATGTTTTATAATTGGAATTTTACATGTATTTTCAACAAAGTTTCAATAATAATTTCTTAACTATTGTTAAATATAGTAAAGAATCATTTGGACTTTTCAATATATTTATTTTTTTCTTTATTTCTTTCTCTATGTCTCTGTTTCTTTCTGAGATTTTTTTTTTCTGCCTGAAAAAACACTCTTAAGAATTGCAAATAAAGCTGCTACAAACATCCACATATAGGTTTTTGGTGGCCATAAGTTTTTAATTCATTTAGGTAAATGCCTAAAAGTGCAATTGCTGGTTTGGATAATAAGACTGTGTTTGTCAGAATTTGCCAAATTTTTCAGAAATTACCAAACCGTCTTCCAAAGTGGCTGTATTCACCATCAATAAATGAAAGTTCCTATTCCTTCTGATTTGATGCTATCAGTGTTTTGGACTTTGGCCATTCTAAAAGATAGGTTGTGATGTCTCATTTTAATTTGCAGTTCCCTGATGGCATATGATTGTGAAGCGTCTTTGTATCTGCTTATTTGACATCTGTATGTTTTCTTTGATGTCTCTTTAGGTCTTTTGCCCACTTTTTTTCCTTCTTTTTCTTTTTTTTTTAATTGCATTTTAGGTTTTGGGGTACATGTGAAGAACATGCAAGATTATTGCACAGGTACACACGTGGCACTGTGATTTGTTGCCTTCCCCACCTTCACCTATATCTGGCATTTCTCCCCATGCTATCTCTCCCCAACTCCCCACCCCCCGCTGTCCCTCCCCTATTTCCCCACAACAGACCCCAGTGTGTGATGCTCCCCTCCCTGTGTCCATGTGTTCTCATTATTCAACACCCGCCTATGAGTGAGAATATGCGGTGTTTTGAGTTGTTTGGTTTTTTTCTTGTGAAATTTCAGGTTCTTTGTATATTTTTGATAATAACCTTTTTATTAGATATGTTTGTTGAAAATATATTCTACAAATTTGTGGTCTTCTGATTCTCTTGAGTGTCTTCAACAGACCAGAAATTTTTAATTTTAATGAAGTCATCTTATTGTTTTTTTTATTTCATAGATTTTGTCTTTGCTGTTGTATCTAAAAAGTCATCATCATATTCAAGTTCATGTAGATTTTCTTCTGTGATAGCTTGTGGAGATTTTATAATTGTGTTCTTTGCATTCAGGTCTATGATTTCTTTCGAGTTAATTTTTGTGAGAGTACAAGGTGTCTGTCTAAATTTTTTGGTTTTTTGTTTGTGCTATTTTTTGTTTTGTTTTTTTGAGATAGAGTCTCACTCTTTTGCAAGGTTGGAGTGCAGTGGCATGACCTCAGGTCACTGCAACCTCAGCCTCCCAGGTTCAAGTGATTTTCCTGCCTCAGCCTCCCAAGTAGCTGGGACTACAAGCACATGCCACCATGCCCAGCTAATTTTTTTTTTTTTTTTTTTTTTTTGTATTTTTAGTGGAGACAGGATTTCACCATGTTGGCCAGGATGGTCTTGATCTCTTGACCTTGTGATCCACCCGCCTCAGCCTCCCAAAGTGGTGGGATTACAGGTGTGAGTCACTGCACCTGGACTGTTTTTTGTTGTTGTTGTTGTTGTTGTTGTTGTTGTTTTTGCATATGGATTTTCAGTCATTCCAGAACTTTTGTTGAAAAGAGTATCCTTTCTTCAATGCATTACCTTTGCTCCTATATTGAAATTTAGTTGACTGTATTTCTGTGGTTCTACTTCTGGGTTCTCTATTCTTTTCTATTGATCTACTTGTCTGTTCTTTTGCTAATACCACACTGCAGCTTCATAGTAAGTCTTAAAGTCTGATAGTGTCAGTTCTCTGACTTTGTTCATTTGCAATATTGTGTTGGTTATTCTGGGTATTTTGCTTCTCCATATAAACTTTAGAAACAGTTTGTTGATATCCACAAAATAACTACTGGGATTTTGGTTGAGATTGTGTTTAGTTTATTGACCAAGTTGGGAAGAACTGATACTTCCACAATATTCATACTTTCTATCCATGAACATAGAATATCTTTCTATTTATCTGGTTCTTGTTTGATGTATTTCATCAAAATTTTGTCTTTTTTTAAAATATAGACATTAAACATATTTTACTAGATTTATGCCAAAGAATTTAATATGTTTAGCACTTACTGTAGATGGTATTGTGATTTTAAGGTCAAATTCCATTTATTGTTGACATATAGAAAGTCCATTAAATTTGTATATTAACCTTGAATCTGAAGGCTTTCTATATTGCTTTTAAGTTTCAGGAGTTATTTTGTTGGTTATTTCAGATTTTCAACATAAATATGTCATCTGTGAACAAAGATAGTTTTACATCTTTCTTTCCAATCTGTATTCCTTTTATTTCCTTTCCTTGTGTTACTGCATTATCTTGCTTATTGCATAGTTTTAACATTTTGAAAAGGAATGATAAGAGGAATATCTTTGTATTTTCCTGATCTTAGTGGGAAAAGTTCTAATTTCTCACCATCATGTAAAATGTTAGTTGTAGGTTTCTTGTAAATTTTTTTTCCTCAAGTTAAGAAACTTTTCTTCTATTTCTAGTATGCCATGAGTTTTAATTATCAATAGGCATCTAGTTTTTCTAAATGTGCTTTTCCTGCATTTATTGATATAATGATGAACTTTTTGTTGCTGTTGTTTAGTTTGTTGATAGAATGAACTAACGTTTCATACCTGGGATAAATAACACCTGGTCATGATGTATAATTTTTATTGGATTCAATTTGCAAATATTTTGTTGAGAATTTCTGCAAATATGTTCATGAGAGATATAGGTCTGTACTTTTATTTTCTTGTAAAATGTTTTTGGTTTTGGTATTAGGTTAATCCTGGCCTCATAGAATTAATTAGAAGTTTATCCTCTGCTTTTACCTTCTGAAGAAATTGTGGAAATTGTGTTCTTTTTTTTTTTTTCTTTAAATGTTTGGTAGAATTGACTGGTGAACCCATCTGGGTTTGATGCTTTTGCTTTTGAAAGATTATTAATTATTGATTCAAATTATTTAGTAGATGTAGGTATATTCTGATAGTCTACTTTTTTTATATGAGTTTTGGCAAATGTGCCTTTCAAGAATTTATTCCATTTTATCTACATAATCAAATTTGTAGGTATTGAGTTATTCATAGGATTTTTATTATCCTTTTAATGCTCATGAGATCTGTACTAATGTCTCTTCTTTATTTCTGATAGTAATTTTTGTCTTCTCTCTTTTCTTCCTTTGGTAAGCAGACTAGAGTTTTATAAATTTTATTCATCTTTCAAAGAACCAGTGTTTCGATTTGTTCATTTTCTCTATTGATGTCCTGTTTTAAATTTCATTTATTTTTGCTTTAATTTTTATTATTTATTTCTTCTACTTACATTGGATTTAATTTGCTCTTCTTTTTCCAGTTTTCTACAGTGGAAGCATAGATTATTCACTTTAGATCTTTCTTTTTAAAAAAGTATATTCAGTGACTGCTACAAATTTCTCTTAAAGCACTGCTTTTGTTACGTCCCACAATTCTTGATGAACTATTTATTTTTGTTTAGTTCAAAATATTTCTAAATTTATCTTGAAATTTTTTTCACCTATGTGTTGTTTAGAAATCTAGTGTTTAATTGCTAAGTATTTGGGGATTTTTCACCTATCTTTACTATTGTTTTCTAGTTTAATTCCATTTTTTCTGAGAGAAAACATTGTATGATTTCTATTTTAAAAAATTTGTTGGTTTTTTATGGTCAAGAACGTTGGTTTATGTTGGTAAATATTTTGCATTTGTACTATAATTTTACTGGATAAAGTAGTCTACATATCAAGTTGATTGATGGAGCTGTTGAGTTCAACTATGTCCTTACTTATTTGCTGCCTGCTGGATTTGTCCATTTCTGGTAAGGGAGTGCTAAAGTTTATACTATAATAGTGGATTCATCTACTTCTCTTTGAAGTTCTTACATACTTTGACGCTCTCTTTTTAGGTGCACACCCATTAAGGATTGTTGTGTATTATTGAAAATCTATCCCTTTGTCTTTACCCCTTTTGATCCCTAATTATACTCCTTGCTGTCAAGTCTGTTCTGTTTAATATTAAGGCAACCTCTTCCTTTTTGTTTTGATAAGTGTTAGCATGACATACCTTTCTCCATTTCTTCAAATCTATATGTTTCTTTATATTTAAAGTGGGTTTCTTGTGAGATTTTGATCCACTCTGACAATATTTTAATTGTGTATTTATATATTTTATGTTTGCAATGATCATTAATATAGTTGGATTAATATCTTTTCTATTTATTGCCTTTGTTTTGTTTTTATTTTTGTCCTCTACTCTTTCCTGTCTTTTGTGGCTTTACTTGAGTATTTTATATAATTCTATTTTCTCTCCTTCCTTAGCATATCATTTATACCATTTATACTCTTTTTTTTCCTGGTGATTGCCCTAGAGTTTGCAATATATATTTACAACTAATCCAGGTCTGCTTTCAAATAATATTATACCACTTCCCAGACAGTGCAAGTACTTTATAATAACAAAATATTTCTTGTTGTTCCGTCTTGTTCTTTGAATCACTGCTCTTATTCATTTCTCTTATAAATAAGCTATAATCATTAAAGACATTGTTGCTATTATTTGGAACAAACTGTTATATGTTAGAACAATTAAGAATAAGAAAAGTGAAAGTTTTTATTTTAACCTTTATTTTTTGTTCTCCAGTGATCTTCCTTTGTGTATGTACATCTGAGTTTCTGACCTATATCATCTTCCTTCTTTCTGAAGATCTTCTTTTAACATTTCTTTCATGGCAGGTCTACTGGCAAAAAATTTCCTCAATTTTTGTTTCTATGAGAATATTTTCATCTTTCCTTCACTTTTAAAGGATAATTTTGCAGTATGCAGAATTCTAGGTTGGTCTCAATCTCCTGACCTCATGATCTGCCTCACTCAGCCTCCCAAAGTGCTGGGATTACAAGTGTGAGCCACTGTGCCTGGCCGTGATCGTTATCCTTGATACTTTATGAGTAAGATTTTTTTATAAGTAAAAAACATCTTACTGATAAAGTCTTCTTTTTAAAACTTTTTAATCTTTGATTTCCTACAGATTGAATATAACATTTCTAGGTGTAGTGTTTTTTGTTTTTTTTTGTTTTTTTCCTTCAGAGGCAGGGTGGTGTTATTCTGTTTGGTGTTCTCTGAACTTTCTGGACTTGTGATTTGGTGTCGACATCAACTGGGGAATATTCTCAGTCATTATTACTTCAAATATTTTGTGTTTCTTTTTCTATTTCTTCTTCCTATATTCCCCTTAAGCATTTTTTAAATTATTTGTAGTCATCCCACAGTTCTTGGATAACATGTTCTATTTTTTCATCTGTTTTTCTCTTTGATTTTCAGTTTTAGAAGTTTCTGTTGACATATGCCCAAGCTCAGAGATTTATTCCTCAGCCATATACAGTCTATGAATGACTCTATCCAAGGTATTCTTCATTTGTTACAATGTTTTTGATTTCTATCATTTCTTTTTGAATATTTCTTAAAATTTCAATCTCTCTGCTTACATTTTCCCTCTGTTTTGCATATTTTCTACTTTTTCCATTAGTGCCTTTAGCATATTAATGACAGTTCTAAATTAATGGCCTGATAACTCCAACATATCTGAAATATATGAGTCTGGTTCTGATAGTTGCTCTGTCTCTTCAAACTTTCTTTTGTTGTTGTTTTGTTTTTTGCCTTTAGTGTATATTGTACATTTTTTGTTATAAGCCTGGCCTGATGTACTCAGTAAAAGGAATTCTGGTATCAGATCCTTAGTAATGTGGTGGTAAGGTGAAGTGTTCTATCACTCTGTGATTATTAGGCTTTTGTCCTTTTGTGATCCTATGCCTCTTGGCTATAAGCTTCACAAGTGCTTCTCAGTCTCCCCAGCCCCTGCTTCAGGTGGAACAGGATGACTACAGGGGGCTAGAGTTGGGTCTTTCTCTTTCTCCAGGTTGGTTAGGCTCTGATAAAACTGCAAAGGAGTAGGCTTAGGTAAGATATTTTTTATTGACCACAGGCCTTTTTAAGAAGGCCTTGGTATATTTCATAATGGTTACTTTGGTATGTTTCATAATGGTTATTTCTTCCTGCTTTCAAATACATGAGGAAAGTTTTCTCTAACACTCACTGTAAGAACCTGAGAGAGCTCTTGGAAGTAAAACTCATAAAGAGTGAGAGACTTCTGTATGCCTGCCCCCACTGGAGTTTCTAACTCTCAGATTCATCACACTGAATTTTCAACAATCCACCAATTACAGTTTGAGTTTTCCTGCCCCAGTATTTGTTCCCACAGAGGTTCTGCTTGTGGGTCTCTGTCCTGGCAACTTGTGATTCTCTGTATATGCTGATGTGTCTCTCTTATTTTGGGGGATGAAGTTCATTCATCCTGTGACCTTACTTTTTTGACAGATCTAAGAAGAGTTGATTTTTCACTTCATATATTTTTCCTGTGTTTACTTGTCATTAGCAAAGACCTTAAAGCTCTGTATATGCAGGACTAGAATCCAGGCTTTAAAGAGGCTTTAAAAAAATGCCTGGTAATATTTTATGAAACATCAGGTATTGTGTATGAAACACTATGTAGGGTCAGAAGAGCATTCTCTTTTCCCAGAGATAATTTACTCTATCATATCGCAGGCAACCAGAACGAGACAGATAATCTCAATTATTCAGGAGTGAAACTGACTTGAGCTTGGTTTCCCTTCTTAAAAGTTTTTGCCTACTGCTGATAGGGACAGGAGGCAGAGACATTCTAGGCAGAAAAGGGTGGGGTCCCTGGCGAAGGCTTGGTCCTCAAGCCTGGAACCACAGACCAAAGTGAGAACTTTAATGACCGTTTTACTGCTCGAATGTTGCCTTTTCTAAAATTATCCCTGGCCTTCCCTGCATCCCATTCTGTATCCATAAAAACCCCAAGCTCCACTGGCAGAGAGCAGAGAAGGGGAGAGAGAAGAAACAGCTGAATGTTGGAGAGGAGCAATTCGACTTCAGAGGAATA
Source organism: Plecturocebus donacophilus (assembly GCA_004027715.1). Classification (NCBI taxonomy): domain Eukaryota; kingdom Metazoa; phylum Chordata; class Mammalia; order Primates; family Pitheciidae; genus Plecturocebus; species Plecturocebus donacophilus. Next base: position 95,888 of record PVKP010002950.1, on the reverse strand, counting down.
GCTTGATGGTGGGACTTCAGGGTAAGAATATCTTCCCACTTCATCCCCTTTCCAACTCTTCTTCCCAGTAAGAGCCACTTCCATAACCAATAAAATCCCTCCACATTTACTATCCTTCAGTTCATTCATGTGACCTGATTTTTCCTGGATGCTGGACAAGAGCTTGAGGTTCAGAAGGCTGTCACGCTGACCCTCTGACCTTGCAAAAAGGCAAAGGGTCCGCTAAGCTGTTAAACACTTAAGCCATCTGTGGATGGCAAAGCTAAAAGAGTACTGCCTGTAACACTCTTTCTGAGGCTTTGGGAATTGTGGGTACTCCCCCATAGATGCTGCCATGGGGCCTGCAGAGCATTTTGCTCCTGCCATTGCCCAAAAGCACTTGCCCCAGCTCCTGTACCAGCTCAGCTGCACTCCTCCTCCTGCGAGGGGTGGAATACAGTGGATCCAAGTGAGTGAAGCCTCGGAAGCCACTGGCTAGCTCCAGCACCTGCATTCCAGTTCCCATCCATGAAGGGGTGTGGGAAAATTTTGTTTCACTTCTGTTTTATTCCCACTACCAGACTGTAGCCCTCCAGGGATCACATCTGAACACCTGTTATTTTTACCAACACCCTTTTTATTACTTATTCTCAGCCCCATATTTTTTCTCCCCTGCATAGTGAAATGGCCAAAAACTCTACTCATCTTTTTAGTGTCTTTTTTCCTAAAAAACTTACAGATAGCCTATTCCCTCAGTAGGAAGACTGGCACACAGCGTGATGTTCGTCTTAGTATCCCCATTTCACTATCCAGGATTTGGGTTCCTCCAGATTGGGTTGCCTTGATTGGTTCAGACTCCAGCCATTGTTTTTTCCCTTCTGTGATATATGGAAAGTACTGCTTAGCTGCTGATTCTCCCTTCGGTTCTTCTCCATTTTCTGGCTGACCACTTATCTCCATACCACATGCCAAAGTGGCAATGGCCAGTAGGAAAAGCCTCATGCAGTTCTTCACAGGACTGTGGCCTTTAACTCTTGGTTATCCAGTAGCTCCCTAATACCTACAAACAAATGTTTCTTTCATTTCAGCTTTTCTAGTTGTTACTCTTGGAAGTATTAGTATGAATAGACAGAAATGAAACTCCTGGGGCCAATTCTTGTAAGAAGTAAAAGTTTCAGGCAGGTGTTCATAGCAACCTATGAGATAAGCAGAGGTATTGTAGAGAACTCTGGGAAGTTCCCAGAAGGGCAGTCTTTATCATAAAACTCATAAGCTGACCCCTGGCTGCAATTGAAGAGGCTTCTGCATCTCAGCAGATGAGAATCATCTGTAATATCTTATTTGAAGAGAAGAAATGACTACATACTTTATCTAGAGTCACTCCCAAGAATGTGAAGGAGGGTGCTCTTTTTTATTTATTTTTTTTTTACTGTACTTTAGGTTCTGGGGTACATGTACAGATCATGTAGGATTGTTGCATAGGTACGCACATAGCAATGTGGTTTGCTGCCTCCATCCCTCCATCACCTACATCTGGCATTTGTCCCCATGTTATCCTTCCCCAACCTCCCCACCCCCAAACTGTCCCTCCCTTGGCTGACCCCACAACAGACCCCAGTGTGTGATGCTCCCCTCCCTGTGTCCCTGTGTTCTCATTGTTCAACATCCACCTGTGAGTGAGAACATGCAGTGTGTGATTTTCTGTTCTTGTGTCAGTTTACTGAGAATGGTTTCCAGATTCATCCATGTCCCAGGAGGCAGCTCTTTAACAGGTCACGGACAGGCAGCTTCTTGGGCATGAGCTGGAAAGGAGTTCCTCATAAAAGGTCCAGGGCAGAGCATAAGCACTGGGCCAGTGTAGCTCCAATGTCACTGGTGTGCTGTGACCTGCTCTTACCAGCTCATGAAAATCATGTGTATCTTTTCTCAACTCTGTGTTCAGTAACATCACATTAGCACCATGAAATTGGCCATGATGGGAGTATTTACACCATGGAAATCAGCAAGCACTGTAAATCAGAGCCTTGTTTTATTCAGAGAGCTGACTGTAAAATATTAGCCAGAATACTACCACCCAGAGGAGATGAGTGGCAGAACACTAGGGCCATATTTCAAGCCCTACATTAGGCTTGAATACTGAGGGCTGACTCAGTAACAGGCATCATGTCAAACTCTTTGTGTGTGTTCCATCGTTTAATCCTCACAATAAAATTGTGAGATCAGATGATGGAGGGAGGAGATTTTATGTAACCTGCTTAAGACCGCAGAGCAACCTAGGTCAGTCTCATCCTCACATCTTTGTTCTTAACTACTGCATTAAACATCCTCCTTGCAGTTGCACAAAATGGGAAGACAAACCCTAGACTAAATGGATCGGAAGGTTTTTAGTTATTGAGGGCAGAAAACATAGTATGGCAGAGTCCAAGAACTGGTGCTGGAACTGAGCTGGAATGTGAGCAGGCCCACATTTGACATGCAAACAGACCCTGAGGCAGGATCTACAGGTTCCCAGTCAGCAGAAAAGCCATTCCAAATAAGCTGGGAGGCAGTAGCCAATCTTGGATGCATCTGTGGCTGATGGACATAGTGCAGTAACACAGGAAACTGGAACCAGCAATATGACACGGCCACATGGGGCTTGGCAACAGTTCTCTGCACTCACAGTGAGTGATTTCCAAGAGCTATGCTTAACTGTCAAAGGGATTGAGGTTCTGGGTGAGTGTTTTAGTCTGGGACTTGGTGATGATCCAGAGTTCCTGCTTTCAAGAAGAGGCAATTTGATCAGAATTGAATTAGCAGAATAGAACTCAGGATTATACAAGGATTCTGCAGGGTAGAGGGGTTAAGGTTCTTAGCTATGGAGATGTCCCTGACAAGACCTAAAAGGGGCACCCAGAATGCTGAGAACTAAGCAGGCATGGTAACAATGCCAAGGCGGGATACAGGTACCCCAAGTTATGGGTTTTATGGCTGAGTCTAATTCTCAGATCTGCTCAGATCAGGACCTGAGTAGGGTGGCCATCAGCCCAATGGCAGCTACCCTTGAGCCCAGGGACATGTCCTGTGTACACTTAAGTCAAAGATAATAGTTTTTTCTCTTTTTGTTTTTCGGTAATGTTCCTTTGTAGGCATTTCAGTTGTGTCAGCAGAGGCTAACAGAATATGAATCTATCCTCTTCTGGATATGCCCAGGAGATTTCAGATGGCTGAGAGTGCCTCGAATGGGCTCTGAGGCAAGGACAGACCACAGATATAAATAAAAACCAAGATGGACCAGGAGGGGCAGTCAACATTTCTCGAAACAACAGTGTGCAGGGCACCAACTTTTTCTAGGGTCACAGAGATGCGTAGAAACTCCCATGGAGATATCAAAACACATTCTGATGAGACTGTAATGAAGATGGTCTTAAATCCTGGTTTGCCAGAGACAGCCCCAGTTTGTGCTTATTGTTCTAACAATTATTAATAACTTCCATTAGAATGATGAATAGTGTGATCACTCTAGCTATAATGGATGCGATGATTAATTTTATGTGTTGACCTAGCTATGGTCATGATGCCCAGATATTTGGTCAAACACTAGTCTAGATGTTGCTGCAAAGGTATCATTTTTTAGATTAAATTAGCATTTAAATCAATATATTTTGAGGAAAGCAGATTAACCTCTGAATTAAGGGTTAGCTTCATTCAATCAGTTGAAGGTCTTAAGAGAAGAAACCTGAGGATTTGTGGAAGGAGGGCATTTTGCCTCCAGATTCCCTTTGGACTCAAGTTGTAACATGGACTCCAGCCTCTTCCCTGGATCCCCATTTGACCTGCAGAGGGGGACTTGCCAGCATCCACACCATGTGCACCAATTTCCTAAAATACATAAACTAATACATCTCTTTCCCTCTGTCTCTCTCCTCTCTCTGTCTCTCCCCCATGTCTCCATCCCCTCTCTCTTTCTCTGTCTGTCTGTCTCTCTATACACACAAACCTTTGGCTCTGTTTCTCCAAGGAACCCTCATAAATACAATAGACTAATGTATAAGAAGCTATGAAGGCATAGTTGCAGTTTTCACTTCTGGGCCCAGGAATTTGAAGCATAAGCTGGTTAAATTACAAGGCTGATGTGGGAGTAGCCCAGGAAAGATCTTAAGCATGTCGGGGAGATACAAAAGCACGATTCTGAACCAAAGCAGCAGCAGGGAAGATGGAAAGGACAGAGATGGATTGAGAAAAATTGTCCTGGGTTTCTTGCTCTTGTTATTGCACCTGTTTGGTGCACCTGTATCTTGAACAACCCAAACACCTGTTTTCTCTATTCTTATCCCCAGACTGTGGTGTGCAGGTAATGAAAGCTACACAGCAGAGCAGATTGCTGTCATTGTAAATTCATGATTGCCAATCTCTAGGAGACCTGAAAATCTTACTAGGACTTTTTGGCCAATTCTTTCTTTACTTTCCCCAGAAAATGTTCACACTTTTTGAATGCATAAACACGCCTCCTCTCCCTTACTCGACATTTTTAAATTAAACCGTTTTATTTTGAGATACGTATACATTCACATGAAGTTGTAATAAGATAGAGAGTGTTTCCCTGTACCCTTTACTCAGTTTTTGCCAATGGTAACATCTTGTGAAATTGCAGTATATCAAACCCAGGATACTGACGTGAATACAGCCAAGATAAAGTATGTTTTTATCACGACATGATGCTTCGTGTTGCCCTTTTATAGTCATAGCCGTTTCCCTCTGCTTCTCCTTAGCCTCTGGCAACCACTAATCTGTTCTTCATTTCCATCATTTTATCATTTCTAGAATGTTATATAGATGAAATCATATACCTTGTGTGCTTTTTTAGGATTGGCTTTTGTCAGTTCAAATCCACTTTACAGAAAAATTAAAAATAAAATAAAAGTTTTCAAATGAATTTACTTATCTTCCCAATTATAAATATATGAGTGACCTGCATCTGTCCTCCATCTCACCCCTTTTATTTTGCTGTTATAATAAGGGAGACTTTCTCCTAGTAGCTAAGGCCACATCTCATCCTAAAACCAGATCCTATCCACCCTTGCTTTCTCAGGAGCAATGAAACAGGTATTATTTTATCCTGTTTACATAGATTCCTTCTGTTAACTAGATTTGTCTATTAGCTTTTAATTTGTTCAAGCCCTTTCCATTAAATACACATAAAATCCTGACCTCATTCTCCCCAGCTATTGCTCTGCTTCCTCTCTTCTTTTATTGAGTTTCTTAAAGAAAATCTTATTTCTTCATTTTACCTTTATTTCTCAAACACTCTACTGAGACTTTGGTTCCCGTAATTCCACCTCCAAGTAGCTCACTGAATAGAGTTATTTCCTATGACCTCTCTCTTGAATTCTCAGTACCTTTGGCCCTGATAATCTCTCTCTGCTTCTCACACTCTCTGCCCTTGTCTTCCATGAGACAGTATTCTCATTTTTCTTCTGCTCCTCTTACCATGTTTTGTCCATTTATTTTCTGAGCTTATTCTCTTCTACTCAACCAGTGAATGTTTGAGTTCTCTGAATTTGGTCACAGACTGTCTGTCTTCTCAGTTCCCTCAAGTTTTTCTCCCTGGACATTTTCACCTACATTATATCACTTATTGTCTATATACAGACAGCACACACATTCATATGCAGCATCATCTTTCCTCTGAGTTTCAAACTTATAATCCATGTATTTCCTTGGAAGGCTGAAAGTCCCTGCAAACCGGTATGTTCATAACTGAAACTAAGATACAGGACCCAGTGCTGTCCTCCATCATGTAATCTTTTTTCTCTATTCTCTGAGTCAGTGGAAGACACCATCATCCATCCACTTATAAAAGCCAGGAACCTGACATGATGTCCTCTTCTCCTTAATCTTCCATAGTCAACACATCATTGTGTCCTGTTGATTTCATCTCCTAAATAACTCACCAACCCATCCACTTGTCTCCTGTCCCACTGCCTTCCTACTCATTCGAGACCACCACCCTTCCTGACAGAGATACTGCCTTCCTACTCATTCGAGACCACCACCCTTCCAGACAGAGACACCGCCATTGCTGCCTCAACATTCTCCTGCCTCAACCCTTGCTCCTCACCAAGCTGGATGCCACACTGTAACCACAGTGAATATTTTCAAAAAACAAATTTGCTTTTCCTTTTCTCTCTCTCACGCTGAATGTCTATAAATGCATTCACTGCCTTGCCAGTGCTATTAGAACGGACAAAGACACAGCTCCTTTCTGTGGTCTGGGCTCTGCATGGTCTGCTTTCCTCCTAATTTCCAGTCTCATTTTGCACAATTTTTCTCCAATTTCTGCTTCAGCCACACTGGCATTTCGGTGACAATTGTGCCTCATGATGCTCCTGCCCTGAGGCATTTGCCTACAGGACTATGTGCAGGAGCCCTTTGTCTTCTATTCAATTCTTTCTCTTTCCCTCGTTCTTCAGTTTCTGACTCAGTCATCATTTCCTGATGTCCTCTTGCAATTTCTTACTTGTTTGTTTGATGCTAATCTTATTTATGGTCATGTCCCCACAGTACATTTTGAGAGCCATAAGGGCAGGGGCTAATGCCTATTATTATCCTTATCGTTATATATATCCCTATTATCTTTATAATTATAGTCAAAGTGTAGCACCACGACTCACAGGGTCATTATGTTGCACCTAATGCATGGTGCCCTGGAGTTGTGCATTACTACAACTGAAATTACTTACTTCACATGGAGGAACTTCAGATAAATGTTTTTGAGTGAATGAATTAATGAAATTAAATCAGTGAGATTTAATATAGATTGGGCATATGTATGAGAGCAATTGATAATAAGACATAAAATGTGATATTTATTTTTTATAGACATGGGGTCTTGCTATGTTGCCCAGGTTGATCTTGAACTCCTGGCCTAAGCAATCCTCCTGTCTCAGCCTCCCAAAGCACTGGGATTATAGGCATGAGCCACCATGTCTGGCTTAAAATACAGTTCTTAAGTTTCTACCTTGGGTGATTTGATCAAATTTAATGTCTTTAAAACAAAGATTACCCCCAAAAAACTAGGTTTAGAAGGAGGAGGCTGGGTTTATTTCTTGGCACATCATTTTTTGCCATATAAAACAGATCTCTAGTCTTCAGTTAAGATCTGGGATTGGGAAATTGATTTTGGAATCATCAGAGTTATGCATGGTATTTGGATTAATTTATGTAGCCACCCAAATATTAAGAGTGTGTTATCACAGAAATCAAGGGAGGAGGATGTTTCGGAAGGAGGTATGATAAGCACTATCAGCAACTTCCGATTTCCATTAAGACAAAGAGCAGACCCTGGTTCCCAGAGGGGCCATAGGGAGGTTGTAGGGGACTCAGGAGACGATGGAATGATTGATGGTAAACGTAAAGACACAGTGGCCACTCAGTGGCAGCACAGATTTTGGTGAGGCTTTTTGACAAAGTGAGGTCTTGTTGAAGACTGTGATATCTGATATCTTGGCAACAGGTGGGGGAAAAATAAGGGAAGATAAAGGGATTTCCAGAGAAAAATTGAAGGAGTTCATGTTTATTGATCTCAAGTTTCCCAGCAACATAGACCACTTATTCATCAGCTGAGAGAATGAGGGCAGGGGCCTGGTGGGGAGCCGGAAGACAAAGACAAGGCTGAGAGTCATCACTGCAGGGAAGAGGAAAGAGAGATAACTTGAGCAGAATAAAGGATTTTCAGTGAGACTGAAAGCTCCACGAAGGCTGAATTCAAACAGGTGTAGCAGATTTTGTCCTCCACATTCCCTGGGCAGCAAAGGGAAAAACAGGTGATTGTATTAATCCATGCCTGTATATCATGAGAGCCTGTGCAGAAAAGATTAGGGGATCAGGGGAATTGGGGGAGTTAGTAAACAGGTAGTTGAAATGATTGACAACAGCAGTCAGGTTGACAGGAAGGAAGTGAAGCTGGTCTGAGGTTGATGGGCTAGAAAGACAGCAGGATTGGAGTTTTCTGTGAGCTCATACCCGGGCAGTTTTATTGGGACAGGTGAAGGGATGTACTCTAGTCAGACATTGAGAGGTTAAATAGAGACTGCAGAAAAGAAATGTTTTGCACAACAGATATTTAATACATACATTGATGTCACATACATCTGTGTGTAAGTCTTGTTTCTTAGTTACTAGCTGTATGAATTTGGAACTCAACTGCTTAATCTATAAAGTGGAGATAATAATAGCTCCTATCTCAAAAGCTTTATGTAGTAGTGCACATAAAGCACTTAGCACAGTATAGAACACGGTAAGCTGCCTAGGAGTAGTTGGATATTTATACTTTTTATGATACATATGACCTCAGGGTGCGGCTGTGACTATGAGCGGCTGAACATGTGCAGATGCGCAGGGTTTTGGAGTAGTGAAGATTTTGCAACTGAGACCAGGGTATGGGAAGGGCCATTCACGTGGCTGTTTTGGTGGCTAGCAATATTCTTGCTTTCTGTTGCTTCTCAGTCTTTTGCCTAAGATCAAGTGTAATATCCTTGCTCTGCCTCCATTGCTGATGTGGGTGCCGGCCTGCAGGCTGGAGAAAGTGCTGTTGGCCTCCCCTCTCCACAAAACACACATGGCAAGGGCAGTCCATGGCTCTACTCAGTTGGAAACTTCTTTTGACTGGAAGCACATGCGCATCCGAGTTCAGTTTTGTTTGTTCATAGTAAATCCTTGTATATCATAGCACTTCATTTGCATAAAAGGATATCCAGGTTTTAGTAATGAGACCTTTTTAATTGTGTGATTTCTACAAATAAATTGGTTTTGAGTCAGCCAAATATGCTTATAATTAGGAGACAAATAAATAGCAGAGGCCAGTCAGTGGCACATCCTTTTGCTTATTTAAATAGTAGGCTTACTTGTAGTGAAGCCATATTGATCCTGAGGAAGTTTTATTCAATTAGTACCCACGTGTGCATTTGGCACTGTGTAGTCAGTGAGGACTCAGGTGGACTTGTGAGTGATTCCAGGTGCGTCTCAGGGGTGTCTTGTCACCATGTGTCTTGCACAAGAAATTGAAACTCTGGCTCCTACAAGAAGCCATTTATGCTGGCCCTGGAGGCACTAACTGCATCTGTACCTGCAGGGCCCATCCAGCCCTGCTGGAAATCTAGTAAAACCCACTTCTGTGTGCCTATCACAGACTGAAATTCTGGGGAAGAACAGTCATGGTTCCCAGCTTAACAGAGAAAAGGAAGCTAGGTGTTAGTAAGCACCCATTGTATAGCAGGTACTATTCTAAGTTGTTCCTGAGAGCAAATCATTTAATCATGACTCCCTCTTAGCGCAAGGAGAATGAGACTCAAATAAGTAAATGCCTTGTCTAAAATCACACAAAGTGATATGAACCCAGTTGATATGAAATCTAAGGCCCACATGCTCATGTATTGCTAGTAGGTTTTTTCGTGTGTGTATGTGTGTGTGTGTGTGTGTGTATGCTCTGTGTTCTTCCAGGTTTTGTTGTTGTTGTTGTTCAGTGTTTACTAGTAAATCTGAACAAATGACATATAGCTTGAGAGACCACCAATGTATGGAATGTCCCGGACCAAAGTGAGATTCTGGAATGTCAGAGTAGAGCACTGGGTATGCAGGGGCCCAAAACCTATCAAGAGATTAATGAGGCATGTTGCTAGGGTGCATGGTCTCCTGGGCTTGAAATATCCCATGAAGAAGAATCATAAGGAATCATAAGGGCATAATTTCAAGTTGCATGTGTAAGGGAGATCATGTGGTATTGATCTTTCTGTGCCTAGCTTACTTCACTTAGCATAATTTCCATGTTCATCCATGTTTTTGCAAATGACAAGATTTCCTTCCTTTTTATGACTGAGTAGTATACCATTGTGTATGTATACCACATTTTTCTTAACCATTTATCTGCAAATTATTCCTTAATAAAGCTGGGCAAAACAAGTTTCAAGAAGATCAAAGAGCAAGGTCATTCAGTCTTGAATCTAACAGGAGATTGCTACATGTCAGGGAAAATACCCATCTTTCTCTTTGGCTTAAACAACACAAAATTAAATGAGATCATGGCTGAGGACCAGAAAGACACAGGAGTGTGGAGTGTATGAGGGTGTATATAAAGAAATAATAGTCTAGTATAGGAGGGGGAATTTAGGGTGAGAAGCCAACCTAGTTTATCCTGTACTGTCCTGGGTTTAGAATTGGAAATCCCACTTCTGGAAAATACCTGAGTAGGTAGTTAGTTTGGAATGAGTCATCAGTGCAGAGTCCATCAGAGGCTCATGATAAGGGTCAGGAGAGAGGGCAGGGTGACTTAGTGCCTGTCACAGTAGTCAATTAGCTTTCTCTGCCACGATGTCCTTAAATATGAAGTAGGAATAGGAATTTCCCTTTTGTGTGGTTACTGTGACTGAGGTATGTAAGGTGGTTCGGAGGAAAAGGGACAAGGAACTAAAATCATAGAGCATTCTCTGTGAAATTGTTCGTATTGTAGAGTCGCCTTTAATAGTGACTTGAAATATTTTTATTATTTATTTTGTTTTAAAAATAAGAATAAAAGGGAAATTACTGAGAGATCAGGTCAGCTGTCTCAAGTTGTATGGCTGGAAGGCAGTGGCATTACGTTTGAAAACCAGGTGGGCGGGGTAAGGCGTTAGAGCTGAAAGAAGGTCTTTGTCAGTGGGGTTGTGAAAAATCTAGGGTTGGATGTCTCCCTGCCCCTTAATTTTTAAATGTAACTCCATTGCCTTTCAGCCATGTAACTGGGGACAAGTGACCTGATCTGTCAACAGTTTCTTTTTTTTTAATTTTTAAAACAAGACAAATAATAAGAATATTGCAAGTGACTGTTAAAGGAGACGCTTCAGTGCAAACAAGTTCAGAGAAAATGTTTTATGATTTTAGCTCCGTGTCCTTTTCCTCCAAGCCTCATTACACAGCTCATTCACAGTAACAGGTGAGTCCCTTCTGCCTGGAAAAGTGGCTGAAGATGACATTACTTCAGTTTACAGTGTCTGAGTTTCAGGGTGCTGAGTAATTCTCAGAAGAGCTGACCTTTTTACCTAATATTTTGTTACTTGTTTTGGTTTTAAGAAGAAAGATAATGATTCTTCTCAATTTCTGTTAAGGAGGGAATTGGCCACTCCAAGCAAATAAGACAGAGATAAAATGGAACAGGATGTGCTGCAGCCATGCTCATGAGTGCTTGTCAGGGATTATTTCTCCTTGATTTGAAAGAGGATAATCAGCCCCGAAAGGAGAAGGTGACCTTGGGTATGAAATCTGTTTTTACAGAAGCTGGTTGGCAAGCATTTGGTCAGTTTAGGATACATACACCTTAGCCTCCACTGCAACCAGAATCCCTCATGTCTCCACTGGGAAATTTGCAATTTCTAACCAAATTAACAAGGAAAAGCCCTCTCTGGAACCAGCTCTATGGGAACTCCAGAGCCCATGGGAGAGTCCCAGCCAATGGCTCTTGGAGCTTCAGCAGCCTGGAGCTACCACCTCAGCTATGAGGAAGGAAACTTCAACCAGACTGGTCTGGCCTTGACACTGCCGGGACTCAGGTAACAAACTCCCAGAAGGAAGGCCTCAGAAGCAGACTCAGAAGCTCAGGTCTCTCCCTGGCCTTCTCCTGCCCTTCTGCCTCTGGCCCCTCCTTCTGCCCTAAGGAGCCGTAGAAGCCAGAATCATTCCTCCCCAAGGTGGATCGTAGAAATCAGAGCTCCTTTTCCTCAAAGCCGGCCGTGAAAACTAAAAATATCATTCTAATTTTCCCTCCTCCTTTCTGTGTAAAAACTGGCCATAAAGAAATTATCGAATCTACCATGTTTCACTCTAGGTCACAAGACCCCATTCCAGAGAGGGTCCTGCCCCATGCCTTGAAGGAAGAAATACTGCGTGGAGAGACCCAGAAGAATCTAGACAGACAAGCCTTGCTGGGTCTCCCCATTCAGCCTATTACCATTAGATCATACCCTTTTACTCCAGTTATATTTCTACATGGCGGTCCACACTTTGTTGAACCTAACCATAAAAATGAACAATTTCCCTGTATCTTTGAGTCTTTATCCTGAAGGCTCTTGTATCACAGAAAACTATGATCAGACAACTTTGTTTGCAAGTTGCTTTTTCAGTAAACCTTCAGAGGTCTAAGTGAAACTTTTCCCTTGGCCTTATAACAACCAACGTTACAACTTTATACAGGATACCTATAAAAGGGGCAAATGATCTGTAGATGCTTATTTTTAAAATGATATTTTTCTAATTCTTGTTCAATAGCTTTCAATTTATCTAAGTGTATAAAGTATGAGGAATTTAAAGAAATATTTACAAAAATGATAGCTAATCAATGTATAATTTAAAAATTACCAATTTGCAACCCCTAATATAAAAACATATTCGAAAAAACACTAGCAATGGGTACAAAAACCTGTGTGTGAAATGTTTTTGGAAAAAAAATTCACAGTGACACATACTATTGCTCAATTGCTTACTGATGATAAGAGAAAAATATTATTTTAAAATGGAAAGAGGGTGGTAACTACATTAAGCAAATGATCCAAAGTAGCGTCATTTATAGTGAAACATCATGGCATTTTTTGTCCCCTGGGAGGATGTTATGTGAAGTTACAGTATCATCTATGATGTGTCTTGACAAAAATATCTAATCTTAATCTAACAAAATCGTTAGCCCTAAGGTTAAATTTAACTGAAATTCAGAAATAGAGGAATGCTTTAAACAGTAGCATTTGCAAACAGTCAGAAAATCCAAATTGTGGAAAATGCAATTAGAAAACTGGTTACCTGGCTCTTTAAAAAGAAAACAAATAAACAAACAGTAAACAGGATTACTATTCTAGTTTAAAAGAGACCATAGAAAAATAAGAACAAATGCATTGTAATGCTTGAGGCTTGATTGAATCCTGGATCTGGAATAAATAATTAAATAAAAAAACGAAACAAATCAGTGAAGTGACAATTTGAAGGCAGATGGGTAAATTTGAATATAGTATGCATATATGTTACTATGGAATTATTTTAATTTTAAGTATAATAATGATATTACAGTTATGTTGGAAAAGGTCCTTATTCAGAGGAAATATGTAAGCATTTACTGGTGAAGTATTAGTATGCCTGCAACTTATTTAAAAATGTCATTGTAAAAGAATCATATCTAAAAAGAATTTTTTAAAAGTAGAAAAGTGCTAACAATTATTAACATTCTTTCACAATTTCTGAATGTTTAAAAACTTGAAAAACAAATACTTGTAAAGTTCTGCTTCTGCTGTAACAGATAAATTGGTAACAGATAATCCCTCTTGCTGTAAATAAATATTAAAAATTGGAAAGAAATATATTAAGCAAAGCTTCTAGATTATGGAATCACATTGCAACACAGCAATGTGCTTCTTGAGATAGGTGGAAATACATGAAGTGAGCCTTGTGATTGCCCTGGCATTTTACCAGGGGACACTGCATTGCTTTGCAGGGAAGTGGAAAACCAAGAAAGTTCAGGGGCTTAGAGGAACTGAGATTACAGAAATCAGAGCTTCTGAAAGGTCAAAGCGGCTAGAGTAGGAAAGCAGGGTGGCTGGAGAAAAGGGAGCTGTGTAGAGAAGGAAGTTCAAAAATCAGCAGCAGGTCTCAAGGTTTTGGCCAAATACTAAGTTGCTGATATGCAGAAACACAGTCAAGTAGACAAAAGCTGCTGGGCAACTGTGGGTTGAATAGAGATTTCTTAGGCTATGTAATGGCCGGAGTCATAGGGAGTGGTTCAAACAGCTAGAGTGAGAGGATCCTGTTGAAAATCCCGAGCTTCTAGTTAATCAATTGACTCCTCAGAATGATAAGTACTAAGGAGCAGAATAAATATACCACATCTATTCAGATCATAGTCCAGCTGCAAAAGAGAGAGCGAGTTGGTGGGGAGAGAAAGGGAGAGAGAGGGAGAGAGAGGCAAAAGAGGAGAGAGAGAGAAGAGAGAGAGAGGAAAGAGAGAGAGAGAGAGAGAGAGAGAGAGAGAGAGAGAGAGATTGAATATTCTATAAAGCAGCCAGAGGAAAATGTATATTACATGCAAGGAAACAATAATTTGAATGACAGCTGACTTGTAAGAAGAAACAATGGAGGCCAAAAGATAGAAAAACACCACCTTTAAAGTGCTAGAAAATGCACATGGGTATATGTGTGCACATAAACACACATGCAAATTATACAACTAGAAAAACTATTCTTCAAAATCAGAACAGCTTTAAGATATTTCCAGAGAAAGAAATTGGGAGAATTTGTCTTTACATCTCTTCACACAAAAAGCTAAAGAAATTGCTTCAGACTGCAGAGAATTGATGCCATATGGAAATTCAGATTAACAGAAAGAGATAAAGAGCCCAGAAAATATATAAAAAAAAACATATGGAGAAATATGGAAGCCCATATAATTTTTTTCTCTTAATTTCTTTAGAAGACATAAATTCTAAAGCAATAACTATATACATATGTATGTGTATGTGTGTATGTATGTGTGTGTCTGTGTGTATATATAGGCAATAATAGTGCAAAGGAAAAGGATACATATAAAACTATGTTAAAATAAGGTTCCTATATTGAGTGATATAATATTAACTTAAGTTAAAGATTCTTTCTGTAATTCCTAAACAATCACTAAGTGCAATATTTTAGTCTTCAATGTATGAGACTTGAATATTATTTGCTAATTTTTTCCTAAATATTTTTCACAACACTGTTATGATAATGTTTTATAATTTTTTAGCCAATTCTTATTTGCTAATATTAAAAATATAATTATCTTTTGTATATTGACATTGCCTCTTATAACATTGTTAAATGTAATTTTTACTTCTGGTAGATTTTTAGGAGATTCCATTGGGTTTTTTATGTATACAGTCATTATTACAAGTAATAACAGTCAACATTTTATTTCTTTTTTCCCAACCAATCTTTATTTCCTTTTCTCCTCTTTCCTTTCCTTTCTATCTTTCTTCTCTATTTTTTTCAGTAGTTTGGACTTCCAGCACAACTTTGAATAAGCTGAGAGAACAAATATCTTCTTTTTTCTATCTTAGTGGAAAATCATTCAATATTCCACCACTAAGAATGATATCAGCTAGAGGGGTTTTGTTTTTGTTTTTGTTTTCTAAATGTCCTTTTTTCAGAATGAGGAATTTCTTTTATGCTCCTAGTTTCCTGAAAGTTATTATGAAGAGGCTGTAAATTTAATCAAATGATTTCTGCATTTACTGAGATGATCACTTTTTCTCTTCATTCTGGTGATGTGGTGAATTACATTGCCTAATTCTCAAATGTTAAGACAACCTTGCATTCCTGAGATAAAATTTACTTGGTCATGATTTATTATTCTTTTTATATATTGCTGGGAAAGATTTACTAACATTTTGTTAAGGATTTTATGTCCTTGTTTGTGAGAGATACTGATCTGTAACTTTTTCTTCCAGAGTCTTTGTCAAGTACT
This sequence comes from Plecturocebus donacophilus, assembly GCA_004027715.1. Lineage (NCBI taxonomy): Eukaryota > Metazoa > Chordata > Mammalia > Primates > Pitheciidae > Plecturocebus > Plecturocebus donacophilus. The sequence goes on along the minus strand of PVKP010002950.1, from coordinate 80,422 downwards.
AATATCAGTATATAAGTTTCACAAAATGTGTTAGAATAAGCCTTTAGTTTTTTTAGTACTACAAAAAATTGTGCAGAATTTTTTATTTATTCTGAAAATGTTTGTGTAAAATTCACATTATCTCTATCAAAGTTCCATAGAATTGTTAAGAAGTCATCTGAGCCTAGGATTTTCTTTGTGGAAATATCTTTTAATATGAGTTCAGTTTTTTAGTAGATGAGACTTTTTGATTTTATATTTCTTCTTATATTAACTATGGTATGTTTTACTCTTCAGGGTTTGTTCACTTAATTTATGTAAAAGAATTTATTATCATTAAATTCTTCATGCTATTCCCTTATTATCCTTTCAATGCTTGTAAATTTATACTTATGTTTCTTATTTGATTTCTTTTGTTAGATATTTACATTTTCTCACTGTATCTTAACTAATCTTACTAGATTTTGACCAATTTTATTATTGTTTTCAAAGTTTTGAGTTATCAACTTTTGTCAATTTTCTATTGATTCCAAATTAATTTTTTTAACTTATTTTTGGTGTAATTTGCTTTACTTTTAGTTTCTTAAGTTGGAAGCTAATTGGGTTGAGACCTTTATTATTTTCTAATATAATTATTTAAAGCCATTTAATTTCCTCTAAGCACTTCTTTAGCTATAAGCCACACTATTAGATATGCTGTGTTTTAATTATACTGTAAACTAAAAAACTTCTTCTTTTTTAATTCTATGTTTCACTAATGGGTTATTTAAAGTGGTATTACTAAATTGTCAAATATTTGGGAATTTTCTGGATATCTTAATGCTACTGATTTCTTATTTACAATCCTTATTGTCTACAAAAGAGTCAAACTCTGTAAAATATTTGGAGAAATTTATTCTGAGCCAAATATGAGTGACCAATGACCCGTGACACAACTCTCAGGAGATCCTGAGAACATGTGCCCAAGGTGGTTGTGGCACAGCTTAGTTTTACACATTTTAGGGAGATATGAGATGTCAATCAAATACATGTAAAAGTTATATTGGTTCAATCTAGAGGGGTGGGACAGCTTCTAGATCTAACCAATCTGGTGGGATGTGGGGGTTTGGGGGAACTTCCAGAGATCATTAAGTATATTAAACAAATTCGGATTGGCAGTTGATTGAAAGAGTTATCATCCACAGAAAGGAATGTCTGGGTTATCATAGGAGGTTGTGGAGAACAAGGTTTTATCATGCAGATGAAGCCTCCAAGTAGTGGGCTTCAAAGACAATAGATTGTCTGATCAGATTTAAGATCTGTGTTGATGTTAATGCTGGCTAGATTTTCCTGAACTGCAAAATTGGGGGTTGGGGGATATAATAAAGCATGTCCAACTGCCTCTTCTATCATGGTCTGAAACACAATTTTAGGTTAACTTTGGAATGCCTTTGGCTTAGAGGAGGCATCCATTCAGATGGCTGGGGAGGCACTTAGCATTTTATTTTTGGTTTACATTGTTGTGGGAGACTATATATATTCTGCGTGATTCCATTCTTTTATATTGATTTAAACTTGCTTTGTGACCCAGAATGTTGGTCTATCTTGGTGACTGCTCTATATGTAATTGAAAATAATGGATATTCTGCAGTTTTGATGTGAGTTCTATAAATACCAATTAGGTCAAATTGCATGGCAATGTTTTTCAAATTCTGTATTTTACTACTTTTTTAATACACTTATTCTATCAATTACTCAGCGAGGAGTGTAAAAATATCCAACTATAGTTTCTCCGAGCTCTCTTGCTTTGTCCTCAGCCATTCAGTTGTTGAAAGCGTGGCTGCCTTGATAAAGCCATGTCTGTCAGTGCCCTTCCTGTCGTGGCCTAAGGAGTATCCTTGCCTTGCCCTTGGGGGAGGGTCCATGCACCTCAGTGGCATCTCTCTCAGCAGCTGCTCTGCATTGCCACTGACACACAGTACCCGGGAGCACTCAGTGAAGACCCTTGGGAACAAATTGGTGTGCGAGACAGACTGGTTCTGCAGCCCAGGTGCCTCAGAATTTCACATCATCATGCAAACTCACATTGGGCCTTGGCAAGTTTGTTAAAGTCCTTATAGTTTCTCTTAAAACGAATCAATGATAAAAATTTTCCCCTTCACACTTCTCCATGAGCCGTCAGTCTCTTTTATCCTGTAATATATTTATCTTTTTTTTCTGGAATGCAGTGTATTTGTATTCATAAGTTTCTGATAGACTTTGGGGAAAAAAAAAGCCTACAATTTTTTTTTTTTTGCTTAACCAGCTTGTTTTAGTTGATAGTGTACAAACAATGGTTTTGTTCTATTTTCTAAATACTAATGAAAGGAGAAGGTCTGTTTCAGTTGATTTTTTATTTTAAGGCTTAGTTTTTCAAGTCTATTTTTAAATATGTGAAATATGTATTTGGTTCAAAATCAAAAGTGTATAAAAAGTTTACTGTGAGAATTTTGTTTTAACTCTGTTCTCCTCTTAAAAATAACCACTGTGCATTGCTTTCTATTTTTTGTGTGGATAGATAGATTGTATAGATAGATATTACTTTCTCATCCTTTCTTACACAGAAGGTAGCATTCTAATATCTGCTCTGTGCCTTATTTGATTATAAACCAAAATAATTAAAAACTGTTATACAGAAAAGTACACAAATGATAAGAATATACCCTTGTGAATAATTATAAATCAGCAGATTGGCATGATCACTGCATTGTCCAATAAATATTACTAGAGACCCATAATCCCCCTTCATGTCCCCTCTCAATAATTACACTTTTCTTTATCCTCAAATATACCACTATCCAGACTTTTACCATCACAAGTTAGTCCTGCCAACTTTTGAAATTTTAAAGACAGAATTATACAAACTTTCTTACGTCTGGTTTATTAACTCAACAATGTATTTATAGAAGAGTCAACTCTGTTTTTCTGTAAAGTCTTATTTCATCCATTTTGTCTACTCATGTAATATTCCATTATATGAACATCATAAAATTTATTTTCCTATTCGATTCTTCATAAATTTTACAATTAGAAATTATACTTTAAAATTTTATAGTATTTACAAATAGTTTTGTTACTTTCTGATTCCTATACATTTGTTTTCATTATTTTATCACACAGTAACATGGTACAATCTGTACAAAATTGAATGGAAACATGAGAGTTAACATTCTGGTTGTTAAATACCAGATGATTGTTTTTAAAGATTAAGGAAAATCTTTATATTCTAGATTTTCAAACATTTAAAAATTTTTGTCATCAATAGAGGTTAAAATTCAACAATTTTATCAAATTATATATAGGCATTTATTGAGATAATATAGTTTTCTCCTTTATTTCACTAACAAAACATATTATGTTGATTAACTTTTGAATAATGAACCAAATTGCAATCCTGAAATAAACCTAGTATGGGCATAGTATGTTATAATTTTTATGTATTACTGATTTTTGTTACAAAGATTATCTTTAAGAGTTGCATTTTTATTTATAAGTGGATTGTCCAGTACATTTCTTTTCTTATAATGCCTTCAACATGTTTAAATATCAGGTTAAGTCTGGTTTTTTTAAATTAAATACTCAGGGCTCTATTTTATTTCTATAGAAAGATTTTTATAAGCTTGCTGTTATTTTTTATTAAAGTTTGCCAATCTTGTGAAACTATCTGAAACTGCTCTTTTATTTATGAAGAGGTTTTAATGTGTTTGTTTTTTAAGGATGCAGTTTTTTAAATAGAGAAAGAACAATTTATATTTTCTTTGATCTTATGTCAGTTGTGATAAATTTTTTAAAATATTTTTTAATTTCATTCAAATTTTTACAATTATTTTCAAAAACTTGATCACATTATCCTTTATTTTTCTAATTGCATTTTAGATTTTGGGGTACATGTGAAGAACATGCAAAATTGTTGCATAGGTACACACGTGGCAGTGTGATTTTCTGCCTTCCTCCCCTTCACCTATATCTAGCATCTCTCCCCACGCTGTCCCTCCCCTATTTCCCCCCGACAGACCCCAGTGTGTGATGCTCCCTTCACTGTGTCCATGTGTTCTCATTGTTCAACACCCAGCTGTGAGTGAGATCATGTGGTGTTTGATTTTCTGTTCTTGCATCAGTTTGCTGAGAATGATGGTTTCCAGTTTCATCCATGTCACTACAAAGGACACAAACTCATTGTTTTTTTATGGCTGCATAGTATTCCACGGTGTATATGTGCCACATTTTCCCTGTCCAGTCTATCACCGATGGACATTTGGGTTGGTTCCAGGTCTTTGCTATTGTAAACAGTGCTGCAATGAACATTCGTGTGCATGTGTCCTTATAGTAGAAGGATTTACAATCCTTTGGATATATACCCAGTAATGGGATTGCTGGGTCAAATGGAATTTCTATTGCTAGGTCCTTGAGGAATCGCCACACTGTCTTCCACAATGGTTGAACTAATTTACACTCCCACCAACAGTGTAAAAGTGTTCCTATTTCTCCACATCCTCTCCAGCATCTGTTGTTTCCTGATTTTTTAATGATTGCCATTCTGACTGGCGTGAGATGGTATCTCAATGTAGTTTTGATTTGCATTTCTCTAATGACCAGTGATGATGAGCATTTTTCCAAATGTTTGTTGGCCTCATGTATGTCTTCTTCTGTAAAGTGTCTGTTCATATCCTTTGTCCACTTTTGAATGGGCTTATTTGTTTTTTTCTTGTAAATCTGTTTTAGTTCTTTGTAGATTCTGGATATTAGCCCTTTGTCAGATGGGTAGATTGCAAAAATTTTTTCCAATTCTATTGGTTGCTGATTCACTCTGATGACTGTTTCTTTTGCTGTGCAGAAGCTGTGGAGTTTGATTAGGTCCCATTTGTCTATTTTGGCTTTTGTTGCCCTTACTTTTGATGTTTTAGTTATGAAGTCCTTGCCTATGCCTATGTCCTGAATGGTTTTGCCTAGGTTTTCTTCTAAGGCTTTTACGGTGTTAGGTCTTAGGTTTAAGTCTTTAATCCATCTGGAGTTAATTATAGTGTAAGGTGTCAGGAAGGGGTCCAGTTTCTGCTTTCTGCACATGGCTAGCCAGTTTTCCCAACACCATTTATTAAACAGGGACTCCTTTCCCCATAGCTTGTTTTTGTTGGGTTTGTCAAAGATCAGATGGTTGTAGATGTGTGGTGTTGCCTCCGAGGCCTCTGTTCTGTGCCATTGGTCTATATCTCTGTTTTGGTACCAGTACCATGCTGTTTTGATTACTGTAGCCTTGTAGTATAGTTTGAAGTCTGGTAGAGTGATGCCTCCTGCTTTGTTCTTTTTGCTTAAAATTGACTTGGCTATGTGGGCTCTCTTTTGGTTCCATATGAAGTTTAAGGTGGTTTTTCCTAGTTCTGTGAAGAAGGTCATTGGTAGGTTGATGCGGATAGCGTTGAATCTGTAAATCACTTTGGGCAGCATGGCCATTTTCACGATATTGATTCTTCCTAACCATGAACATGGGATGTTTCTCCATCTATTTGTGTCCTCTCTTATTTCATTGAGCAGTGGTTTGTAGTTCTCCTTGAAGAGGTCCTTTACGTTCCTTGCTAGTTGTATTCCTAGGTATTTTATTCTCTTTGTAGCAATTGTGAATGACAGTTCATTCTTGATTTGGCTCTCTTTAAGTCTGTTATTGGTGTATAGGAATGCCTGTGATTTTTGCAGATTCATTTTGTATCCTGAGACTTTGCTAAAGTTGCTTATCAGTTTCAGGACCCTTTGGGCTGAGATGATGGGGTCTTGTAAATATACAATCATGTCATCTGCAAATAGAGACAATTTGACTTCCTCCTTTCCTATTTGAATACCTTTTATTTCTTTTTCTTTCCTGATTGCTCTGGCTAGAACTTCCAATACTATATTGAATAGGAGTGGTGAGAGAGGGCATCCTTGTCTAGTGCCGGATTTCAAAGGGAATGCTTCCAGTTTTTGCCCCTTCAGTATGATATTGACTGTTGGTTTGTCATAAATAGCTTTTATTATTTTAAGATACATTCCATCAATACCTAGTTTATTGAGGGTTTTTTAGCATAAAGGGCTGTTGAATTTTGTCAAAGGCCTTGTCTGCATCTATTGAGATAATCATATGGTTTTTGTCTTTGTTTCTGTTTCTGTGGTGAATTTTAGGTTTATAGACTTGCATATGTTGAACCAGCCTTGCATCCCCGGGATGAATCCTACTTGATCACAGTGGATAAGCTTTTTGATGTGCTGTTGCAATTGGTTTGCCAGTATTTTATTGAAGATTTTTGCACCTATGTTCATCATGGATATTGGCCTTAAGTTTTCTTTTCTTGCTGAGTCTCTGCCAGATTTTGGTATCAGGATGATGTGGGTCTCATAAAATGATTTGGGTAGGATTCTCTCTTTTTGGATTGTTTGGAATAGTTTCAGAAGGACTAGTATCAACTCCTCTTTGTATGTCTGGTAGAATTTCACTGTGAACCCACCTGGACCTGGGCTTTTTTTGGGTGGTAGGCTTTTAATTGCTACCTCAACTTCAGACCTTGTTATTGGTCTATTCAGGGTTTCAACTTCTTCCTGGTTTAGGCTTGGGAGGATGCAAATGTCCAGGAATTTATCCATTTCTTCCAGATCTACTAGTTTATGTGCATAGAGTTGTTTGTAGTAATCTGATAGTGGTTTTTATTTCTGTGGAATCTGTGGTGATATCCTCTTTATCATGTTTTATTGCATCTATTTGATTATTCTCTCTTTTCTTTTTTATTAATCTGGCTAGTGGTCTATTTTGTTGATCTTTTCAAAAAACCAGCTCCTGCATTTATTGATTTTTTGAAGGGTTTTTTGTATCTCAATCTCTTTCAGTGCTGCTCTGATCTTAGTTATTTCTTGTCTTCTGCTAGCTTTTGAGTTTTTTTGATCTTGCTCCTCTAGCTCTTTCAATTTTGATGATAAGGTGTTGATTTTAGATCTTTCCTTGCTTCTCATGTGGGCATTTATTGCTATAAATTCCCCTCTAGACACTGCTTTAAGTGTGTCCCAGAGATTCTTGTATGCTGGGTCTTCGTTCTCATTGGTTTCGAAGAACATCTTTATTTCTGCCTTCATTTCATTGTTTATCCAGTCAACATTCAAGAGCCAGTTCAGTTTCCATGAAGCTGTGCGGTTCTGAGTTAGTTTCTGAATTCTGAGTTCTAACTTGATTGCACTGTGGTCTGAGAGAGTGTTTGTTATGATTTCCATTCTTTTGAATTTGCTGAGGAGTGATTTACTTCCAATTATGTGTTCAATTTTAGAGTAGGTGTGATATGGTGCTGAGAAGAATGTATATTCTGTGGATTTGGGGTGGAGAGTTCTGTAAATGTCTATTAGGTTTGCTTGTTCCAGGTCTGAATTCAAGTCCTGGATATCCTTGTTAATTATTTGTCTCATTGATCTAATATTGACAATGGGGTGTTAAAGTCTCCCACTATTATTGTGTGGGAGTCTAAGTCTCTTTGTAAGTCATTGAGAACTTGCTCTGTGTATCCGGGTGCTCCTGTACTGGGTGCGTACATATTTAGGATCGTTAGCTCTTCTTGTTGCATTGATCCTTTTACCGCAATGTAATGTCCTTCTTTGTCTCTTTTGATCTTTGTTGGTTTGAACTCTATTTTATCAGAGATGAGAATTGCAACTCCTGCTTTTTTTTGCTCTCCTTTTGCTTGGTATATCTTCCTCCATCCCTTTATTTTGAGCCTTTGTGTATCCTTGCATGTGAGATGCGTTTCCTGGGTACAGCACACTGGTGGGTTTTGGCTCTTAATCCAATTTGCCAGTCTTTATCTTTTGATTGGGGCATTTAGCCCATTTATGTTTAGGGTTAATATTGTTATGTGTGAATTTGATCCTGCCATTTTGATGCTAGCTGGCTGTTTTGTCCATTAATTGATGTAGTTTCTTCATTGTGTTGACGCTCTTTACCATTTGGTATGTTTTTGGAGTGGCTAGTACTGGTTGTTTCTTTCTATGTTTAGTGCCTCTTTCAGGAGCTCTTGTAAAGCAGTCCGGGTGGTGATGAAATCTCTGAGTACTTGCTGTTTGTAAAGGATTTTATTTTTCCTTCACTTATGAGGCTTAGTTTGACTGGATATGAAATTCTTGGTTGAAGGTTCTTTTCTTGAAGGATGTTGAATATTGGCCCCCACTCTCTTCTGGCTTGTAGGGTTTTTGCGGAGAGATCTGCTGTGAGTCTGATGGGCTTCCCTTTGTGGGTAACCCAACCTTCCTCTCTGGCTGCCCTTAGTATTTTCTCCTTAAGTTCAACCCTGGTGAATCTGATTATTATGTGCCTTGGGGTTGTTCTTCTTGAGAAATATCTTTGTGGTGTGCTCTGTATTTCCTGCACTTGAATATTGGCCTGCCTTGCTAGGTTGGGGAAGTTTTCTTGGATAATATCCTGAAGAGTATTTTCCAGTTTGGATTCATTCTCTCCGTCACATTCAGGTACACCTACCAAATGTAGATTAGATCTTTTCACACGGTCCCATATTTCTTGAAGACTTTGTTCATTCCTTGTTACCCTTTTTTCTCTAATCTTGCCTTCTCATTTTATTTCATTGAGTTGGTCTTCGACCTCTGATATCCTTTCTTCTGCTTGGTCAATTCAGCTGTTGAAACTTGTGCATGGTTCACGAATTTCTCGTGTTGTGTTTTTTAGCTCCATCAATTCACTTATATTCCCCTCTAAGTTGTTTATTCTCGTTAGCATTTCATCAAATCTTTTTTCAACGTTCTTAGTTTCTTTGCATTGGGTTAGAATATGTTCTTTTAGCTCAGAGAATTTTCTTATTACCCACCTTATGAAGCCTGATTCTGTCAATTCATCACACTCATTCTCCATACAGCCTTGTTCCCTTGCTGGTGAGGAGTTGTGATCCCTTGTAGGAGGAGAGGTGTTCTGGTTTCAGGTGTTTTCATCCTTTTTGTGCTGGTTTCTTCCCGTCTTTGTGGATTTATCTACCTGTCGTCTTTGTAGTTGTTGACTTTCAGATTGGGTCTCTGGGTGGACATCCAGTTTGTTGATGATGAAGTTATTTCTTTCTGTTTCTTAGTTTTCCTTCTAACATTCAGGCCCCTCTGCTATAGGACTGCTGAGGTCGACTCTAGGCCCTGCTTGTCTGGGGATCACCTGCAGCTGCTGCAGAACAGTAAGGGTTGCTGCCAGTTTCTTCTGCTATCTTTGTCCCAGAAGGATACCCACCAGATATCAGTCTGATCTCTCCTTTATGAGGTGACTCTTTGGATATATGGGGGTCAGGGAGCTGCTTGAGGAGAGAGTCTGTGCTTTATAGGAGCTCATGTGCTGAGCTGTGAGCTCCATTGTTCATTCAGAGCTACTGGGCAGGTACATTTAATTGTGCTGCAGCAAAACTCATAAACCCACCCCCCCTCCTTTTTTTCCCCAGGTGCTCTGTCCTGGGGATTTAGGGCTTTATTTATGAGTTTCTGTTGTGTTGCTGTCTTTTTTCAGGGCTGCCCTGCCCAGCCAGGAAGCAGCCTTGTCACTGTCTGCCTGCAGAGGCTTTGCTGAGCAGCTGTGGGCTCTGCCCAGCTGCCCTGTGAAATTCCCTGCAGTCCTGTTTATATGGGTATAGTTAGACCTGCGTTGGCAATGGCAGCCTACCTCTATAATGGCGGACTCTCTCTGTAATGGCGGGCTGCCTCGGCGATGGCAGACTACCTCTGTAGTGGTGGACTGCATCGGTAATGCCGGACGCCCCTCCCCCACATAGCTGGACCATCCCAGGTGCTGTGAATCTCTATCCAAAGTGTTTCAGATTGCTGTTTTTTTGTGGGGGTGGGACCAGCTGAATGTGATCACCTGGATCCCTACCTCAGAACCCTTTTTTTTTTAAGTTGAATGGATGACTCTGTGTCCCAGGCCTTCCATTTGCCTGTTGAAAAGGCGCTGGGATCTGTGTGATTTCCCGTGCAGTGAACCACTGTGTCGGCTGAAACAGCCGCACTGAGATTCGGTGTGTTTTTTTGCCCGGGAATCTCCTGGCTTGGCTCCCTGTTTCAGTCCCCTTTTTTAAATCAGTTGAATGGGTGACTATCCCAGGAGCTCCAATCACCAGATAAAATGGCACCCGGACCCATGTGTTTTGTGCAGAGAACCGCAGTGCTGGCCAAAACAAGCTGCTGGCCAAAACAGCCACACTGGCCAAAACAGCTGTGCTGGCGACCCATGGGGCTCCTCTGCCTGGGAATCTCCTGGACTGTGGGCAATAAAAATCCATCTGGAAATGCGGCATCCACTCACCCTCCATGCTTTCGCTGGGAGCTGCAATCCTGAGCTGCTCCTAATCAGCCATCTTGGATCCAAACTCCGGGCTATCCTTTATTTTTATATTTGACATCTTTTGCTTTTTTACTTCTGATTTTGGAAATTTGTCCTCTCTTTTTTCTATTCAGTAGTATTAAAAATTTTTAAATCAATTTTTTAACTCTGTTTAAAGTATAAATTTTTGTTACTGTCAATCTTCTTGATTATATTTTGGTTTTCATTTAATTAATTCGATCTCTTATCATATTGATTTTCTTCAAATACTACCTTTGTGCTTCCTATTTGAGTTTAATTTCCAGTTTGTTATATCTTCTGATTCTCTCTCATGGTAGATTATTTTCTTATTTTATGTAAGCACATCTTCAGCAGAGACTATTTTTGTCTACAGACATTATACATTCTGATTTTTTAATTGTTGATATGGATTGCTTTGATTTATTTTTATTAGATAACCTATGAGTTTCAACACTTTGGAGCTAGATTTTACCTTTTTTAAATTTGTGAATTATTTTTGATTCATAGAATTAGACAGACTTTGGATTTCATTTGCATACATGAAGAAGGTTTATGAGTTTAATTCCCACAGGATATAGAGAAGATATTTTTACCCACTCCAAGTCCTAGTCAGAAGCATGTTTACTTTTCATTTCTCATAGTCCTGGGGAGGGAGTATAAGTATTCTCTTCTGCCTGTCACTTAGGTACAATCCTTATATGATTCTGGTTCTGAGCAGAGCTGCTCAGCTCATCCTCTGGTTAATATGACCCTAAAGCTGAGTGTTCTGTCTCTGAGAAAGCAACCAAGACCCCCAGCCTTTCTCTTTGAAGTCTGGCTCTTTCATGCTATCACACCAGACTTCTGCAGAGACATCTATAGGGCTTATTGTTTCATTAATTTTACTCATGGTTTCTAGATTTCATTTTCTTTTAAACATTGAAATACTGAGTAGGATACTGCAGTATATTGGCTACTGGATACTGGATGCTTCATTGGGATAGAGACTTATGCTAACTGCTTCCACAATATTGCTGGACTCCTGATTCTAGTCTACCTTTATAAAAGTTAGACTGGAGTCTGATTTGGGTGTTTCAAGTGAGGTAGTGAGGATAACAATATTAGTCTGGATATTATAGAAAGGTAACTATGCATTTGGATGATCAGAAAACAAGATAAAATGGTTAAACTGTGTACCATAAATTTTATTCTTTTGCAAGAGAGCAAGCATAGAAAAATACTACTCCTGAGACAGACTGAATATCAAGCAAGTCTTAGCAAATAATGTGTCTGTGGACTTAAGCATCAATAAATCAAAATGCAAAATTTTTTCTTCTTCACAATGCAAATATATGTAAGAGTTGAGGTTGAACGTAAGTACATAGTGGGAAAAAATAACTAAGCTCATCAGCATGTATTGGTTTTAGTGAATTTGGCTTCATATACCCCTAATTTAGAGTGTCTCAAAGTTTGCAATTAAAAGCTACAACTGAACAGTGGCTGAACACTGACTCATTAGTAAAGAGTTACAAAAGCTCAACAAAAACCTCCTAAATTATAGACCTCGGCTATGCATAGGGTTTCCTCAGTTTTGGCAAAGCACTGTTTTTAAAGAGTAAGTGTATGTTTGGGGATGGAACTGTGTATTTTTTGATCACTGTGTATTTATTTATATCAATCTTTTATTGCATCACAGATACAGAGATGTGCAATAGAACTTCACCGTTCCACAATCTAGAAGAAAACTCTTTTAGTGTTTTATTTTTAATTTTTATCCATTTCTAACTCTATTCCTCCCCCATCATGTTAACCATAATGTGTAAAATCTACATGTTTTGGAGCATATTTTTATTCTTAAAAAATAGTGCTACAGATTATGGTGGATAATGTAGGTGCCCCACTACATGCCCTAACTGCCGTGAATGTTGACTGGTAAGACCCTCAGTAGTGCCCTTTACTGAATTATTGCCCTTAGCTATATGAGAGACACCCCTACCCTGCTTCTTTAAAAAAAATTCAGCTTTTATTTTGAATTTTATTTTTAATGTAAGGGAGTACCTGTGCAGATTTGTTTCACGGGTATATTGTGTGATGCTGAGGGTTGTGGTACAAATAATCCTGTCACTCAGGCAGTGAGCATAGTATGCAATAGTTGGTTTTTCACCCCTTGCCCCCACTTCCACCTCCCTCCTTTAGGAGTCCCCAGTGTCTATTGTTCCCATCTCTGTGTCCATGAGTATCCAATATTTACCTCATACTTATGCACGAGAATGTGCTGTAATTGGTTTTCTGTTACTGTGTTAATTTCTTTAGCATAGTGACCTCCAGCTACATCCATGCTGCTGCAAAGGACATGATTTCATTCTTTTTTATGGCTGGATAGTATTACATCTATCTCGCTTCTTGCTTCTCTCATTCTTCTTTTCTTAAGAAAAGTGCTTCAGGCTCTGCTTTTGGGGAATACAACCTAAGACACAGGTTTGTTACAGAAATTATATTTTACTCATATATATGAATATTTTAGATATATGTGTATTTAGATAAGGGGAGGAAATGGCAGAATAATTTTTAAAAGAGGAATAAGAGGAGAGGAACTTTTTATTAGATAACATGACCAACTAAACCTTATAGGAATTAAACAGTGTTTTAGAAACAGTAGTATCAACTCTAAGAAACAGGATGGAAATGCAGAATGAGAATCAGGTGTAATTATTTTATTACTGATATGTAACTAGTGTTTAGAACACAGTTGAATGCATGGCAGACAATAAAACATATTGAATAGATGTAAAATTGACATGCAACAGAGCTGGCATTACAAAACAGTTGGGAAGAAGGGACCATTCCAGTAAATGGTTCTGATGTAATAACTTATCCATATGATAAAAATTGAATCCCATCTTTATACTCTAAAAACAAATCAATTCCAGTCAGTTAAAGATGTAACTGTAAAAAGTAGAATTTTTAAATGTTTATCAGAAAATATGGCAAATATCTTTATGACCTTGACATTGGAGAATGCTTTATCAAATACATCAAGAACCATGTGAACAATAAAGAAAATGATGAATTTCAAATTTTTACTTGGGAAGCCGAGGCAGAAGAATTGCTTGAACCCAGGAGGTAGAAGTTGCAGTGAGCAGAGACCACACCACTGCACTCCACCCTGGGCAACAGAGCGAGACTCCATCTCAAAAAAAAAAAAAAAGTTTCTGTATCAAAAACACAAACAAATTGAAAAGATAACCCACAGATCAGGAAACATATTTGTAGTACACAAAACTGACAAAGAATAAGCATTCAGTAGTGGATATAGAATTATTATAAATCAATAAGAAAATAGATGAAAATTGAAAAATAGACAAGATATGAAGTAAACTCCAAAGAATATATAAACACATATTAAGATTCTCAACCTCAGAAGACTTTTCATATTTATCAGAAAAATAAATTTTATAAAACAACAACTAACAGTATTCTCTGAATGTGCCATGTGTTAGCAGGGACATCAGTAAGGAAAAAGGAGTAGGTACAACCATGCAGTACCAGTGAGAATAAAATTGGAGTTACAACTTTGAAGAATCATTTGACAGTATCTAGATAAACGCAAACGCTACTGCCGTAGGAATTTCAGTTTCAGTTTTATACCATGGGTGAGCTCATGCACTTGTGAACAAAAAGACATATACAAAAATGCTCATTTCAAAATGACTTGTAATGTCAAAAAATTGAAATGATCTGTCCATCAATGTGACAAGGAAAATACTACGTAGTATATTCACACAATGAAAAACTGTACAGTCAAATAAACATATTAGATGTACAAATAACAACAAAGAAAAAACTCAAAAACACAATGTTAAATAAATCAAGCTGTTTGTAAAAGTATACATGCATATGGTATCTTTTTTAGGAAGCCTTAAACGTATAAAATAATACTGTATAGTGTTTCTGCACAAATACATATGTAGCAGGTGCACAAAAGTATAAACAAGGGCAGACTAATTTTAAACTCTTGCCAGAGATAAGGGAATATGTTCTTGGAGGTTTAATGTTCAATTACATATGGGGTTAAATTTTATTTGAAATGTTTTATTTTTTAAGCTTAGGGAAAAATTTATAGGTTGTGGTTAAATGATGTATACTTTTCTATGCCTGAAAGTTTTACTGATAAAAAGGAAAAATAATCTCATGCTGCTTTGTAAGTATTTAAATGTATATTATATGCAGATATATATGTGGATATATATGTATATCTGCACACATACACATGCATATATCTGCATACACAAAATATATAGCTTTATTTTATTTATTTATTTATTTAGATAAAGAGTCTCCCTCTGTCACCCAGGTTGGAGTGCAGTGGTGCAATCTCGGCTTACTGCAACCTCTGCCTCCAGGTCTCAAGCAATTCTCTAGCCTCAGCCTCCCCAGGAGCTGGGACTACAGGTGCATGCCACAACACTCAGCTAATTTCTGTATTTTCAGTAGAGATGGGGTTTCAGCATGTTGGTCAGGCTGGTTTTGAACTCCTGACCTCAAGTGATCTACTCGCTTCAGCCTCCCAAAGTGTTAGAATTACAGGTGTGAGCCACCACACCTGGCCTATAGCTTTGCTTTATACTTAATTCTGTCAGTGATTTGCTTGTTTGCTGTCTATTATTTACTTGTGTTGTACCATGCAGATCATCAATGTTCTGATAAATTCTGAGTGATTTATTTTATTCTAGTATACATCCCTCCCATTTTACTTTTATTCTTCTAGCAATGGACAGAAATGCTTTCTGTTCTTCTACTCAACCTCTTGTAGACCTATGCAGGAATTTTCTTTGTGGTATGGATGGATCATAGAGCATACACATAGGTAACCTCCACGCACACTCCCATATATTTCTAAATCAAATAGCCCCAAATGGCATCTCATTTTAGACTTCTACCAGAAATGAATAAGAGATTATATCTTTCCACAATCATCTCCCAGTCTGTCATTGGTTAATAAAATCTACAGAATTCTTTATTAAACAGAAATTTCAAAACGCAATATAATAAAACTAATTAATTCATTTTTACCTCATACTGTTGTCCCCCCTCCCCGCTACATCTGGTTATCTGGTTAAGCAAGTTTGTTCTTAGTCCAAGGTCTCAAGAACTGTCTGGGCTGAGGACTAAGTGTTCTAAAGGTTCTAGCAGGGAATTTCAGCTCCTTGAATGCTCTTGATCAAATAACTATTCTCCTTTTCTGAGAAGGTAATCCTCCTCAACTGCAGAGGCAGTTTCAGGAAGAGTACCTATGGAGGCTTGAGAGGGAGCATCACATCTAGGCAGCCAGAGCACATATGTTGCTCTCTGGACAATCAAACAGTGAACTGTGAGTTGTCCCAGACAAGGCATCCTAACCTGTGGTTGGGGAAATTGAAGGCAAAGCTTGACTTAGCAACACTTGACTCAGCCTTTCCTTTTGTGCATCTCATAGTTCCCATGTGTAATATGGAGGGATGGACAATATAATATCTAGTATTCCCTTACACTCAAACTGTTCGTGATAGAATTATTTTTACTAACTAATAAATTTCATCCTCCATAGCTGTCAGAATCATGTTTGTTGATATCAGCTTCTCATGTGCCCTACAACAAGCCAATTATAAAGCAAAGTCATCTCAGAATCTAGGTGGTTCCATGTTGAACTGTTCACCAAGTATATTACTTTGGCTTAACTGCCATATAGATAGATTCTCAAACTTCAATAATTCCACTTAATAGAAGCTCTGTCTCACCCAAATAAAGTCTTATTGCGTGTTTCTGGTAGGAAGACTTTTCAAGCAATCATTCAAGAACTTGGGCTTTTTTCAAATCGTATTTCTCCCCTTTTTTAGGTTCATGATGTTCTCTCTGGCCACCTTCCAGATAGGAAGAAAGAGCAGAGGATCACTGTGAGAGAACTTTGAGGATCAAATCCCAAGTGGTACATGTCACTACTGTTCACATTCTCTTTGCTGGAACTTGGTCCTATGACCTTACTGACAGAGAAGAAGGCTATGTAACCCAGTCTAGGCATGTGCCTAGAAGAAGAGGAAACACCTTTTGAAGGACAGAGAGCAGTCTCCATTATACCAGGGGTGCTCGTCCCATTCCTGTAGAACAAAAAATCAGGAGCATTTTAATTGTTGAAACAATGTAACAACATTTAAACACAGTTTCATAACTAGGGGTGAATCACCCATAATCTCATACCAGGAACAAAATATCTGTTAGTATAATGCAACTTTACATAGCTATAATCTTAAAGGGCATGTACTTCCTTCTTTGCTTTTCTTCCTCCTTTCCTCCTTCCCTCTCTGCCTTTCTCTCTTCCTTCCTGCCTGATTTTCTAACTTCCTCCTTTAAACATTTCTTGATCATCTGTTAGTCTGGACAGCAATACAAAGATCAATAAGGCACAGCATTTTAAATTTGCCCTCAAAAAGTTCCACTAGTATAAGAATAGACAAGTAACCAATTATTACAATAGTAGGATAAGTGCTGTGACAGAAATAATAAAGAGTACTGTGGCAGTCCTTACCCAGAAAAAGATGTCTAGGGTAAATGGTATCTGAACTGACAATTAAAGAATAAATAGAAGATAACATGGCAAAAAAAGTTCTTTGATAATGGGGCACTGAGATAGAACCCTGGAGACATGAGATAACTGAGTCCTGGAAATTGCACATAGATTGATTGGGAAATAGAGGGTGGATGGGAAATGGTGAGAGCTGAGTCAGTAGAGTTCTGATGGGGTCAAATTTTGAAAGACTGTGAGCTCTGCCAAGGAGATGATGTTTTAGCTTAAATAAGAAGATCCATTGAATTATTTCAAGCAAAGGAGTGATCTGATCAGAACACTGCTTGAGAAAGATAACCCTGGTTGCTTTGTGTGAAAAAAATATATCAGAGGCAAACAAAGTTGAAGCCAGGAGATCAGTTAAAAGACAAAATTCATAATTTATATGAGATATGGTGATGGTTTGACTTAGGTGGTGATTGACATTGTAGAGTAATATATAGTATTCAAGAGATGTTTAGGTGATGAAATCAAGAGGGCTTGAAAATTGACTGAATGTGAGGCATTAGAGGAATATGTTAGGGGTGGATCCCAGGAGTCTGGCTTGGATAATTGGATAGACAATTAAAGCAGAAGCTATTGAAGAAGGGGAGAAGATAAAGAGTTTCGATTTTCATTTCAGTTCTAAGGTATTCTTGGAAATATAAGTAAAGGATACTGATAGGAGGTTGGTTATAAAACAAATTCAAGAGTTAGACTTACACTGGAGTTAAGATACATAATTGGATCTATAAGAGTAAAAGAAGTTGTTCAGGGACCATGTGTACAGTATGAAGACCAACACTTAAATGAAATATAAAATAATAAAAGCTGACAATGAAGTCTGTGAAAGAGCAAACAAAAAAATGAAGAACAGAACAAAAGCATAAAGTCACAGAAATCAAGGGAAGAAAATTTTAGGTGCAGATCAAAGATCAAGGAAAATAAAGATAAAAATATGTCAATTGGATTTGGCATTAAAGAGTATATATTAGTTTCTTTTTGAATACAATGTTATGGTGACCTGACAAAGAATCAGATGACTGGAATAAGGAAGTGAATGGAAAGTGAGAAATGAAAAGGGCTGTGAATAAGGAAAAAGATAGGACAGAAGCTCTAGAGTTTATTTGAAGGATTTTTTTTTTCCTACCAAAACTAGGAAAGATTTAATAAAGTGTAAATGCTTTTAGGGGAAACTTTGTAGAGAGATATTTGTTGACAATAATAGAGCAAATAATGGAGAAGTAATTGATAGGATGAGGTTCTAAGAAAGCAAGAACATTCCTGGAGGAATAAGCTCTCCATTTTAGCAGGCGGTAACAAAGAGCAATGAATCAGGATGAGTCTGTTTGCTAGTTTAGAGCGGCAATTGTTGGTAGAGCTCATGGGAGGACTCCTATTTTACTTGTGACAAAAGTTTAACTACTGAGAGCAAACAGGGTGGTGGAATCAGCTATTATTTTTAAACGGAGAAATTTAAAAATTACAATTGTGAAGTAAAATCTCTCAAGAAAGGTAGAACAGGAATACTAAGCTGTGCTGTGTGCCTCTTTGAAGTCAGTGCTGATGCAGTGACCACCATGCCAAAGGGCTACTTTGGGACTTTCTCCTGCAGTGCTCATTGAGCTATGTGAGAAGGCAAAGATGGGAAGTAGCTGAATGACTGCACACAGGTTGCGTGAGTTTGGCAAGAGGACAACTGAGGCAAGGGTAGCAGCAAGAGAGTGAAGAGAATGCTCAACCAGAAAACCTAAGCTGACTATGAAAGAAGGAAAACAGTTCCACAGACTGAAGAGTCACATGAGATCGAGATTAAGTGACAGTAATTAATTGACAGAGAGAAGAAGAAGAAATGGTAACACCCTGAGCAAGAATGTTTTACCTGACTATGTCATAAATAGTCATAGAGACATAAATAAATATTTGTTGAATGATGAATGTATTTTCCTGTGTGCACATAGAAACCTCCCCCTGTTATTATACACCTAGGTTGCTTTTATTTTCAATTTGTTTGGAAATTATCAGTGCAGTAGAGTTTTTCTTTCAGAGTGTACAGTTCTATGTTTTTAAAATTAATTGACTTTATTTTTTTTACATTTATAGGAAAACTGAGCAGAAAGTTGAATTCTCATATACTACCCCCTCACTCATATGCTACACAGAGTTAACATTTTGCATTCATGTGGTACATTTGTTACCATTAACGAACCAATGCTGATATATTATTATTAATTAAATTCCATATTTTATATTAGGGTGTACCCTTTGTTTTATACAGTTCTATGGGTGTTAACAAACATAAATGTTATGTATCCACCTTTACAGTATCATACAGAATAGTTTCACTGCCTTAAAGTTCCCCTGTGCTCCACCTAATCATGTCTACCTTCTTCCCATCCACCCTATTCCTAGCAATTATTGATCTCTTTATTGTCTCTATAGTTTTTCCTAATTCTAAGTCATATAGCTAAAATTGTACAGTATATGACCTTTGCAGACCGACTTCTTTAACTTAGTACCATGCATTTAAGATTTTTCTGTGTCTTTTTTGTGGCTTGATAGCTCATTTTAAAAAATCTGAATAATATTCTGTTATATGGATGCATCATAGTTTATCCATTCACTTATTGAAGAATTCCTTGGCTGCTTCTAAGATTTGACAGGTTTTCTTAATTATTATTTTTTACTTTTTTAGACAGTTTTGCTCTTGCTGCCCAGGCTGGAGTGCAATCAATGGCGTGATCTTGGCTCACCACAACCTCCACCTTCTGGGTCCAAGTGATTCTGTGCCTCAGCCTCCCGAATAGCTAGGATTACAGTCATGCACCACCACATCTGGTTAATTTTGTATTTGTTTAGTAGATACGGGGTTTCACATGTTGGTCAGGCTGGTCTCGAACTCCTGACCTTGTGATCTGCCCACCTCAGCCTCCCAAAGTGCTGGGATTACAGGCATGAGCCACCACGCCTGGCAAGATTTGACAGTTCTAAGTGTAGGTGCTATAAATATCCATATGCAGTTTTTTTGTGGGACATTAGTTTTCAGATCTTTAGGGTAAATTTACTTGGCAATTGCTGGATTGTATGGTAAGACCATGTTTAGCTTTGTCAGAAATCACCAGATTGTCTTCCAAAATGCTGAATCATTTTGCAAATCCCACTATCAAGGAATAAATGTTTCTGTTGCTCCATATCCATGTGAGCATTGGATGTTGTTAGAGTTTAAAAATTTAGCTATTCTGATACGTGAGTAATGGTTTTTTATTGTTATTTTAATTTGCAATTACCTAATAACATATGTTGTTGAGTAACTTTTTGTATGCTGTCTGTACATCTTTGGTGAATTACCTGTTCAGATCTTTTGCCCATTACAGTTGAGTTGTTTGCTTTCTTATTTTTGAGGTTTAAGAGTTCTTTGTATATTTTGTGTACTAACCATTGGATATCTGCTAGGCAATTGTTCTTTTCTGTCTATGACTTTTTTTTATTCTCCTAACTCTTTTTGACAGGGCATAAGTTCTTAACTTTAATGAAGTTCAGCTTATCCAGTTTTTCTTTATGGTTTGTGCTTTGGTGTTATATCTAAAAAGTCATCACCAATCCCAGAGGCACCTAGATTTTTCCCTGTGTTATCCTTTAGAGGTTTTATGGTTTTCCATTTAGGTCTTTGATTCATTTTTAGTTAACATTTGTGCAAGGTGTAAGGCCAGTGTATAGATCCATTTTTTTTCTTTTTCATATGCGGATGCCCAGTTGTTTCAGCACAGT
The DNA here is from genome assembly GCA_004027715.1 of Plecturocebus donacophilus. Taxonomy (NCBI): domain Eukaryota; kingdom Metazoa; phylum Chordata; class Mammalia; order Primates; family Pitheciidae; genus Plecturocebus; species Plecturocebus donacophilus. Next base: position 59,771 of record PVKP010002950.1, on the reverse strand, counting down.
TTGTTGAAAAGACTGTCCTTTCCATTGAATTGCCTCTGCTCTTTTGTCAAAGATTAGTAGGCTATGTTTATGTGAATTATTTCTAGGTTCTCTATTCTGCTCCATTAATTTTTTTTTTTAAAGTACCACACTGTCTTTGCTAATGTCATTTCTGTGAATTTGAATATATGTGTAGATCTATGTAACCATGACCATAATCAACATACACAGCCATTCTATTATTGTAAAACAATTCCCTCACACAAACTCTTTACATTCTACCTCCCACTCACACAAAGCCTTTGACAACCACTGATCTGTTTTCATCACAATAGTTTTCTGTTTGTTTGTTTGTTTTTCTGGGAACTACCATATGAATGAAATCATACGATATGTGACCTTTTGTGATTGGTGTCTATCACTCAGCATGATACTTTTGAGATTTATCCATGTTCTTGTGTGTATCAGTGCTTGTTTCCTGTTATGAGTGAGAGATACTCCCACTGTATAGATGTGTCACCATTTGTTTGTTTCCTAATTGACAGACATTTGGGTTATTTCCAGTTTTGGTTAATTAATAGTAAAGACATATAAACATCCATGTATAGATTTTTGTGTGTTAACATAAGTTTTTATTTCTATAGAGTAAATGCCCAGGAGTGAGCTACTAAGTCATATGATAAGCATATGATTATTTTAGAAGAAGCGACTTAACCATTTTTCATAACTACTGCATCATCTTACATTCCTATTAGCAATGTGTAAGAGTTCCAGAAGCTCCACCTCATTGGCAGGGATTGATATTGACAGTAGTTTATAGTCTGAACATTCAATAAGTGGCGGTGATATTTCATCATGGTCGTAATTTTTCATTTAGTCACTGACGATATTGAACAACTTTGCCTGTGATTATTTGGCTTCCATGTTTTTTCTTTGGTGAAGTGTCTGTCAACATCTTTTGCCCATTGGAAAAAAATGTGTTGTTTGTTTTTTTTACTGTCAAGTTTTTAGGAGTTCTTTATGTACTACAGGTGCACATCTTTTATCAGTTACGTGATTTGCAAATATATTCTCTCAGTCTGTAGTTTGTCTTTTTATCCTTCTGCTAATGTCTTGTGCAGAGCAAAATTCATTAAGTTTGATGAAATCCAATTTATAATTTTTTTTCTTTTATGTCTCAGGCTTTTGTTGTCATATCTAAGAATTCTAATTCTTTGCATAGCCCTAGGTCCTGAAGAGTTTCTCCTAAAATGTTTAGTTTTGCACTTTGCATTTAGATGTATGATCAATTCAGAGATAATTTTTGTATAAAGTATGAGTAGGTTAAGGTTTATTTTCTTGTTTGTTTATGTCAAATTGTTCTATCGTCATTTATTGAAAAGAATACTTTTCTTCATTGAATTGCTTTTGTAGCTTTGCCAAACATAAATTGGCCACACTTGTGTGGGTTAATTTCTGGACACTATTCTGTTCCATTGATCTACATGTTTGATCTTCACCAATAGCACATAGTCTTGATTACTATAGATTTATAGTAATTCTTGGACAGTATGATTTCTCAGAATTTATATTTCTTTTTCAAAATTAGTCCAGTTATTCAAATTTCTTTGCCTTTCCATATAAATTTTAGAATCAGCTTGTCTATACAAAAGATTTTGCTGAAATTTTGGTCAGCACTGAATTCATTTACAGATCAAATTGGGAAAAATTAATATCTTTCCTATATTAAATCTTGTAATGCCCGAACATGGTAGGCTTCTTCATTTATTTAGGTCTTTTTAAATTTCTTTTAACAGTACTTTATAGCTTTCAACATATAGATTCTTCATTTGATTTTTTTTCAGATTTATGCCAAAGTGTTTCCATTTTTATTGGAGTTATTGTAAATGGTATTATTTTTAACTTCTAGTTTTAATTGTACATTGTTAGTATGTAGAAAAAGTTTAATTCTTCAGAATTGACTTACTTTTTGCAACCTTGTCAACTTTGTTATTATTTTGGATATTTTTTATTTGTATACATTTATGTGGTACAAGTGTAATTTTGTTACATGGATAGATTGTGTGGTGGTGAAGTCAGGGCTTTTAGTGTGTCCCGTCACCTGAATAAGATATATTGTACCCAGTAAGTTATTTCTTATGAATAAGATATATTGTACCCAGTAAGTTATTTCTTATCACTCACCCACTCCCAGTCCCTCACTTTTCTAAGTCTCACTGGTTATCATTCCACACCCTATGTCCATGTGTATACATTATTTAGCTCCCACTTAGAAATGAGAACATGTGGTATTTGTCTTTTGGTGACTGACTTGTTTACTTAATGGCCTCCAGTTCTATTCATATTGCTGCAAAAGACATGGTTTTATCTCCTTTAAGAATGAATAGTATTCCATTGTATATACATACCACAGTTTCTTTATCTAATCATCCATTGATGGATACTTAAGTTGATTGCATATCTTTTCTATTGTGAATAGTGCTGGAATAAACATAAATGCAGATACCTTTTTGATATAATGATTGCTTTTCCTTTGGGTAAATAGCTAATGGTGAGATTGATGGATCAAATGGTAGTTCTATTTTTTGTTCTTTGAGGAGTCTCCATACTATTTGCTAAAATGGCTGTACTAGATTATATTCCTACCAACAGTATATAAGCACTCCCTTTTCTCTGCATCCTCTCCAACATTTGTTATTTGTTTTTGCTTTTTGTTCTCTGGGATTTTTTAATATAGACAATAATGTCTCTGTGAATAGAGACTGTTTTATTTATTCATGTCTAATTTGTTTCTTAAAAATAGTTTCTGTTTCTTGCCTATTGCATTGGCTAAAAGTTCCCGTACTATGTTGAATAAGAATAGTGAGAAGAGATTCCTTATCTTTCCTAATCTGAAAAAGAAAGCATTCAAACTTTCATTATTAAGTATGATAGTAGCTGTAGATTTTGTTTGTAGAAACTTTTTATCAAATTGAGAAAGTTCCTTTCTGTTCCTGGTTTGCAAAGTTTTTATCATAAATGGATGTTCAATTTTGTCAAATTCTTTTTCTACATCAATTGATCTGATAATGTTGTTTTTCTTCTTCGAACTCTGAATGTGATAGTTCATATTGATTGCTATTCAAACACTGAACCAAGTCTTATTTTACTGGAATAAATTTCATTTGGTTGTGGTGAATTATCATTATCATTATGATGATTTTTATATAGCTTCATTAAATTTGATAATATGTTGTTGATGATTCTTGCATCTTTTTATGCAAGATGTTTGTCTGTAGTTTTCCTCTTTTTTTCCCACTGTTCTGCTTTAGTTTTGGTATAGAGTGATGCATCCTTCACAAAATTATGTAGAAAAAATTTTTATTCTATTATTTGAAAGACATTCTCAACTACTGATGCTATTTTTTTAAATATTTGCTACAAATACCTGTGAAACTATCAGAGATTGGAATTTCTTTTTCAGGAGACTCTTAAGCTACAAATTCAAATTATTAATATATGTAAGAATATTTGTCTATTTCCTCTTGTGTGAGCTTGCAGTTTGCAGTCTTTGAAGAGTTGCATCATTTCAATAAATTGTTGAAGAGAGTGCCTAGAGTTGAGCTGGGTATTCACTCTATTATCTTTTTAATATGTATGTCATTTCTAGTGAGAACACCTCTTTCATTTCTACTATTGGTAATCTATGTCTTTTTTCTCTCTCTCTCTTTTTAATAATCTTGGTATTTATCAATTTCATTGATCATTTCAAATAACCAGCTTTTGCTTTCATTGATATTTAATATTTGTTGTTTTCAATTTTATTCAGTTTTAGTCTTTATTCTTTTCTCTTTAAGTTTGCTTTGAGTTTATTTTGCTCTTTTTCTTATTTTTTAAGTTAAAAGCATAGAATACTGATTTGAGAAATTTTTTTCCTAATAAATGTATTAATTGCTGTAAATTTGATTCTAATCACTTCCTTAACTGCACACAACTTTGATGTATTGTGCTTTTATTTTCTTTAAGTTATATATTTTTTCTAAGTTATCTCGGAGCTTTCTCTTTGACTCACAGATTATTTTAAAGTGGAGTACATAATATCCAGGTGTTTGCAGATGTTTCAGTCATCTTTCCATTATTGATGTCTAGTTTAATTCCATTAAAGTCTTAGAATATTGTAGAATTTAATTAGTTTAAACTAAAAGTTTTTTAAATGATTCAATTTATATAGTATCTTGGTAAATGTACCATGTGGACTTAAAAAGAATGGGTATTCTGCTGTTGTTGAGTGTGGTGTTCTATAAACATCAATTATATTCAGTTGGTTGCAGTTGGTTGATAGTTGTATTCAATTCTTCAATGTCCTTGTTGACTATCTGCCTTCTAGTTCTCTATATTACTAAGTGATATGTTGAAATCTCCTAATATAATCATAAATGTTTGTATTTGTCCTTTAATTTTTGTCAGTTTTGCATATTTAAGCTCTGTTGTTAAATACACATGCATGTAGGATTGTTACTGTTATTTCATATACAAGGACTCCCTATAATTTTCTCTGCTCTGAAATGTTCTTTCCTCATATTAATATAGCCAATCAGACTTTTGTGGGTTAATGTTTGCTTGCATGGGACATGATTGTCCATCCTTTTCTTTTTTTTCATTTACCTATTTTGTTATCTTTGAAGTAAGTTTATTGCAGACAACATATAGTTGAGCCCTTTTTTAAAAATCTATTCTGAAAATTTCTCTTATTTAATTGCTGTGTTTAGACCAGTTACATTTAAGATTACTAACAGATTTGGATTTAGCTCTACTATTTCACTGTCTGCTTTCTGTTACTTCTATCTGTCATTTGTCTGTTTCTCCTTTCTTGCCTTCACTGAGTGACATTTAAGTTTCTTTTATTCTGTGTCAATTGATCTATTATGGTTTTTACTTTATCTTTTTATTACTGGCTGCTCTTACAATTAAAAAATATACACTTTGGTTGTGTGTGATGGCTCACTCCTGTAATTCCAGCACTTTGGGAGGCTGAGGAAAGTGGAGCACAAGGTCAGGAGTTCAAGACTAGATTGGCCGCATGGTGAAACCCCGTCTCTACTAAAAAATACAAAAATTAGCTGGGCATGGTGGCTCATGCTTGTAATCCCAGCTACTTGGGAGGCTGAGGTAGGAGAATTGCTTGAACTGGGATCCTGGAGGTGGAGGTTGCAGTGAGCTGAGATTGTGCCATGGCACTCCAGCCTGGGCTACAAAGCAAGACTCTATCTGAAAAAAAAAAAGAAAGAAACCTTTGTTTTTTATAGATTTCCAAGAATTTTAGTACTTTAAGTGGAATATAGAAAACTTAGGATCACATAGGTCCCCTTATCTTCCTTCCTTTACATTATAGTCTTCATATTACAACTTACCTTAAAAATGTTATCAACTTATATTTAAAAAAATTGAATGTTATAATTTTTGCTTCAAACATAGAATACATTTTAAAAACTTGAGAAGAGGAAAATAGCCTATTATATTTATCAAGATTCTCCTATATTCTAAAATTCCAATGACATGCATTTTAAATATTTTATTATTGTCACACAGATCTCTGGAGATTTATCTGTTTTTTTCCTCTCTGTTTTTGCTATTAAGCCCCCAGTGAGTTTTACATTTTGGTTACTATACTTCTCAGTTTTAAAATCTCTATTTGATTCTTCTTTATATCTGTTATTTATTTGCTGAACTTCTGTATTTCTATTTTTTTTTCAACAGTGTGTACTATTGCCTCTCAGGCCCTTTGAATAATAGATGCTCTACAGTCTTTACCAGGTAATTCCAACATCTGGGTCATCTTGACATTTGTGACTGTTAATTGTCTTTTCTCATGCAAGTTAAAATTTCTTGGTTTTATTTTTTCCATGGCAAGTAATTTTGGCTTATTTCCTGGATATTTTGAATATTACGTTTAGTACTCTGGTTCGTATCTAAATTCTATGGCAAATGTTGATATGGTTCTCTTAGTAGCAAGACAATCTGACTAGGTTCAGATTACAAGTTTCAACTTGCCTTCTGTGAGCTGTGAATTCAATCTCAGTTCACTGCTCAGTGCCTTACAGTGCTATTCATATTTTGCCCACATGTGTGCCACCCTGTGGTGGATTTGAGACTTGGTCAATGATCTGGTTATTAGTTCTCTATATCTTTGTACACTCAGTATAATCAGATCCATGCGTCTGCAGCCTGAAGGTTAGCCCAGGATTTCTTAAACTACTTTGTGGGGGATGCCTTCTTGGTGTCTTCCCTCTTCACAGTCTTGCAGGTAAAGTATATCCAGTGACTTTTTACAGACTCCAAAGGGTCTCTAACACTTCTCTTTTTGGTCCTCCAGACAAAGTGTTGCGGCTTTATTTTTCCTGCCCTAATGTACTTCCATGACTACACTTTGCCTGGGGTCAAGTGGAAGGAGGACACATGAAGAAAAAGGCAATGGTAGCTGTCTCCATGCTCCTTGGTTCCCAACCCCATTGACTAGAGAGGTTTCTGCCACTACTGTTGTGATATTACTTGAAGGATAAACAACGGCAACACAACACCAACAACAGAGGATTTCCACATTCCTTTTAAGATTTCAGAGTTCCTTTCCAAGCTCCGGTAGCCAGAAATGGAGAGCTTTTCCTGGAGGCCTCTCTGTGTGCCAATGACCACTTTAGGTTTCAGTTTGAATTGCATTCCTACAGGATAATGTCGGGAAAAAATGTATAAACTCACCACCATTTGGTGATGCTTTGAATTCTGGTCTTCTTTCCAACCCATTTGCTACTATTTACTTTTCACTGTCCTAAAATATCTCCTCCATATATTCTCTCCTGATTGTGTAGTCACAGCAATGGAAAAGACAACAGAAACATAGTTACTCCAAAGGACCTAGAACTGGAATATATCCATTAGGGTTTTATCTTTGCATTTTTTCAACTTTTTTTGAACTAATTTAAGACTCACAGAAGTTGCAAACATAATACTGGAAATTTCTCTGTGTGCTTTCCCTGGCTTTCCCCAATGATAACATCTTCTATACCAGAGTATATTTTCAAAACCAGAAAATCGGTAGTGTTACAACACTATTAATTAAACCACAGGAATTATTTGACTTTTATCAGCTTTTGTTGGTGGTGGTGATGCTGATGATGATGTATGGTAGTATGGAATTTTACATGTATAAATTTCTGTTGATAACACCACAATCAAGATATAGAACTCTTCCAGCACTGAAAAAAAAAAAAACAACTCCCTCACGCTGCTACCTCTGTATAATCACACTATCCCTCTGATTCTAAACTGTGGCAACCATTGATCTGTTCTCCATTACTGTAATTTTTTCATTTCAAGATTGCTCTAGAAATGGAATCATACAGTATAGCCATTAGTTTTTAACAGAATCCGATCTTTGGCACCTTGTGTTTTATTGCTATTAGACATTCAGGCTTCTAGCAATATTCCTTCAGTGGGACAAGGACTGTAAAACACTGTACCCCTAAGTGCCTCTGACAAGTACAGGAGTTGAAAAAAGGGTTATTATAGTATAGAATATATTTATTGACTTGGTTCTATTAAAGAATCACATACCTCATTATTGTTCATTTCTGACAGCCCAACTGCTGGCCTGTTGGAATCAGAGAAAAACTAGCTTTCAATGGACTCAGGGCTTCAGGTGACAAACTATGATGAAGAGACCCTGCTCGTCTCCTCCCTATCCCTGTCCCCCTGTGCCACCTCCATGAATGTGAGGGCAGGAGAACAGTGTGCTGGCAGAGAACAGTGAAGCTGTGCAGAATAAGGCATATTTAAACGCACCTATTATCTCCATGCCTTTGTCAACAAAGTATTTCAATTTCTGATGAATCTCTCTGTGTTCCTAGATTCATTTTAGGTGCAGCAAAACAGATTGTTTCTTTGTTTGCTTTTCTATTTGCTCGTGGTTATTACTTCCCCCTGAATGGTTCATCATAGCAGCAGTCATAGAGTAATCATCTGGCAGTATATTATTATTTATTTTGTATTGAGTGCTATAAAGGCTCATAAAGCTTACCAGGTGCCTATAAGAATACCAGTCATTGGCTGCAGAGCACACAGCTGCACTTAGGCACTTACTGGGGAGATGCAGATGAGGCAGGCTGTTCTGGGGAGCGATCAATTCCTTCCAGCTTCCCCCTGGCAGGGGACAAGGATGTAGAGCTCAGGAAGCTCCATGCTGTCAAGACACAGAAGATGAAGTGGACAGAGAATGCACTCTTAATGTAGGTTTCATAGGCAAAGGTGGTGATGCCTGTGATAGCAGGGGAGAGGACATGACTCCTTGAGTCATAAAAACACAACTCTGATTCTCATATATTCTGAATGAGATTCTCTAGTCATGAGGGAGGATAGGGAATGAAAAAAGGAAGGCAAAGATAACTTACCTTTATTATCTATGTGCCAGCACTGACTTGGGCATTGGCATAGAGGGGATTGAAACCCATGGTGTGTTACAAAAAAAAAAAAAAACGACAAAAGGTGAATAAATAAACATATCATGTAATGTTTAAGAAGGAGACTGAAGTTGGGTATGGAGATCAGGCATAAAAAGATGGTTATTTCTGATAAACCAGGGAAGAGTGTTCTGAGATGTGTCCTTTGAGCAGAGACCTTATTAAACTGAGGGAATGAGCCGACGTAAATATCTGGAGAAGGGTTTTTGAGTAAGAAGAAATAGCACATGCAAAGGCCCTGTGTATGCATACTCCTGGCAAGTGGAGGGACAGTGATCCATCAGTGGGACTGAAGCCCAGTAGACAAGGGGGAGGGTGCTAAAGGTGAGGTTGGAACATCAGCCGTGGGCAGATCATATAGACTGTGGGGAAAAAGATGAATTTGTTCTCAGGGTGATGGCAAGTCATTGAAGGGTTGAAATAGGGAAACTGCATGAATCTGTTCATGGTTTTAAAAGTTTACATTGGGTTCTGTGCTAATGTGTGGAGAATAAAGAGGGGTAGGTGAGCATAAGAATGAATCTGTGTGTCCATGACAAGCACTTGCCAGGATGACATATCCATTACATTTCATTCCTACACTAATGCAGTAGATAGGTAATGGTAGTCTCCGTGTGACAGAATAGTCTGACTCAAACAACTGCTGTAGTTTACTCATACAATAAACAGGAAGCAAGCACTTGAACCCAGCCCTGGCTCACTTCTAAGCTCTCCTTTTATCTCAGAAACAGCTTGGCTGTGGATACCTTGCTTTTGAGAGCCAGAAAGGGTAATTACCTCTGCATTCTTGTGTCTATCTATTCTGTTTCTCCTTGGGCGATGAAGACCAGATGAGTTTGTCTTACCCTCATGATTAAAGTTTTCATCCCATTTATCCCTCCACGTTTGCATTCGCCAGTGTCCTCCCAGGGGGCATCAGAAAACACGGTGCAGTGATCAGGTGAGTATGGTCCTTGGTGAGCACTCTCCTCCCTATCTGGGATTGCCACTTTCCTTGTTTAAAACACTAGACACAGGCAGAGATTCTCTTCTGCTTAAGTCTCCAGTACTATCTTCCCAAGAAGTGCAATTTTCCTAGGTTAGCTCACCCTTAGAACCCAAATTCTAAAATTAGCTGGTATTGTCTGTCAGCAATAGTAACTAATATGAAATCTATTAGAAAATTATAATGTTTGGGAGGCCAAGATGGACAGATCACCTGAGGTCAGTAGTTCGAGACCAGCCTGGACAACATGGTGAAATCCCATCTCTACTAAAAATACAAAAATTAGCCAGGCATGGTGGCACATGCCTGTAGTCACAGCTACTTGGGAGACTGAGGCAGGAGAATGGATTGAACCTGGGAGGCAGAGTTTGCAGAGAGCTGAGATTGTGCCATTGAACTCCAGGCTGGGCAACAAAGCAAGACTTCATCTCAAATAAATAAATAAACAATAAAATAAAATAATGATAATCTCTAATCAAATCCTCACAGTTCACACAAGGGTGCAAGGAAAGGCATGTTTTTGCAGTTTTCAACCTGAGAAGAATGGGGAGGAAGGTAGCACATTGTGAAATTCTTTCAGGATTGTATCATCTCTGTGATTCTTCTTATTGTAGTAGAGAAAAAAGAAAATATTTTCCTCTTTTCCTTTACTCTCGAAAGTTTAGTGGTTGGGGTATGCAAATTAAGCTGACAAAAGACAAATTAACAGAAGAAAAAACATAAATGTTATTGATGCTAGTATTTTTACAAGGATAAGCGTTTTACAAAATCAACAAAACAACAGCAAAGCCAGGAATATCCAAATAATTAGGTAGAATTGTAAGATCATAGACCATTTAAACAAAAGGTGATAAATTGTGGGGAAGTGACTAAAGGAAAGAGGGGAGTTTTGGGCTTCTAGGGACAGTAAATTATGTGAAGGTAAATATCTGAGAGAACTAGTGTAAGATAGGTGTTATTTTAGGAAGGTTGGAGCAAACTCATCTTGGTGCTGACTTTCCATCTTTTCATGACCATAAAACTTCTCTGGAGAAAGGATTTATGGTAGTCCTCATTTCTCAGAAGTTTCTGCTTTTAATCAGATAAAGTAAGCTCCAAAGGCTTGTTTCTGCATCTGTTGATTCTCAATTGCCCTAAGCTCAAAATTATCCATATACCAACATGGACTATTTTGGGGTAGCATATTCTCCTTCATAATCTTTGACTGGGGAGTTGCATGAGGGCCAGCTCTGTTCAATCACTTCCCCTTGAACCTGGCTGAAAGTCATAACAGTGCTCAGCATTCTTGCTGAAAGAGGCAATATGAAATAGTAAGAATTTGGCCTCTGCAATCTAATTACTGTATTTAGCATCCTAGCTCTATAACTCACTAATGAGGGAAATCTAAATTATACCTTATCTGATGGTAGCATTTAGAATCCTAGCTCTAAAATTTTGCACTACAGGGAAGTTTTTTAGGGTGTGCGTGCTTCAGTTTTACAATCTGTTAAAAGGGAAAATAACTATATATATAGTGTGTGTGCTGGGTGATAGCTTCCGTTGCCATTAACTATGTGAAGGGAGAGCCTGGGCTGGCTGCACTGGCTGCCTTCTCCAAGCTCGTGAGCCTGAGGGAACTTAGGACAGTTGTTTTTAAATACTGCCTGCCCATGTTAAGAAGCAAAAGAGCTACCCAAGGCTGATCTTGCCTCCTGCCCTTTCTTTCTCTATAGTGGTGACTATGGAGAGGAGGGTTTTCTTCTAACCTCCCTCTTGGGGACATCCTTCAGTCTTAGAAAAGCAACTGTGCTTTCTTCTTGGGGGCAGGGGCTTTCTTGACTCTGCTCCCTCCTGGGCTCTGCTCATAGTGGTGCTTCACAGCTATTCCTTCATCAGTGCATTCTCTTAGCGTCTGCAAATCCCAATCAGCCAGGAAGATTTTCCAAATTCACTCTGAGGTTTGCATATGAACAAATGCTCTTTTTGACTATGTCTTATCAGCCTATTGATGACCCTCTGGAGGTTTAGGTATGACTCTTTATTTTCCCCTGGATGGAAATAAGGTATAATTTAGAAATCCCTCAAGTTAAGTTTTTTCACTTTCGATTACAACACAAGCCTGATGAAAATTTCCCTTATTTTTATTACCTATCAATCTTTCCAATGGAATTATTCAAGAGAAGGGCATTAAACCCTGTGCTCAAATTGCACTATCTTACCCAAAGTCCTATAAAAGAAAAATTTTGTTACATATTTTAAATGATATGGAGTTCATATATCCCCTAAGTAAACCTTGGAGTCTCTAGGTTAAGTCTTCCTGTTTGAATGTATCCACTTTCTGAGAGCAGGCTCAGGTGGACTCTGGAATTTGTGGGAGGCAATAAAGCACTTCTTACATATACCAGGGACAGCAGCTTGCTTTTAACCTTCACTCTGACCAAGCTCTGGTCCTGACACATGATCTCAGGTACGAGATGAATGTTTGCCTTGGGCCCCGCTCCTGCAGAGTCACTATTCTGCAGAAACCAGCTTTGCTTCTCATGCTCAGGAGCGCCTGTGCAGCAGTTCACTTTTCAGGGCCCTGAAATGTAAATCTTGTGAAGACAGGATCTGGGCACATTCTGTTCTTTGCTGTCTCTCTCATCCCCGCATCAGTGTCTGGCACATGGTAAGTGCCCAGCACTTACTGAAAAATGAATGAGTACAATCAGGAATTATGGCCTAGATACTTTTCATTCTGTGTTTTGTGAAGGTGTTGTTTGCTCATAGCACATGGAAGATTTCACTGAATTTTTTCACCTTTGGCTATGACACACTGTGGTATGTATTTTAGTATAAATGGATAATTAAGATAAAATTATAAATCAATATATAAAGAAATTAACATCTTGTTTTAATTAAGAACTCTCTTGCCTATCAGTCTTCTCAATTACTGTGTACTCTAGTCCTTATGAAACTGAAGGCTGACCTGATGAAGCTAGCCAAACTCAACCTGCCTTGCATGCTTTTAACTGTTTACTTCTAATTGATCTTAAAACTTTATAGCTAAAAGTCATGTAGCCAAACAATATGTAACTCAACTTCCACTAGCTTCCTTACAGATAATATATCTGATGTGTATGTCACTATGATAATGCTTGCTTTAACTTGTTTTTCAGGAGCTAGGGAACAGCTCTTGCCTGGTTTCAACCAGTTGAAACCACCGACCCTTCAACTGGGCCTGCACAAATGCCTAAAAGGTGACTTTCTGACATCAGAGGGCCAAAAACTCCTTCCTCAGATCATGGGAACGCCACCATTTTCCGAACATGCATTCTATGAAGAGTCATGACTCCCAGCTACACTTGCAAAGACCAACGATTACATCATCTTTCCCCACCGCCAATCACCTTTCCCCATGCCTGGATCAATCACCTTACTCCTCTATCCCACAAATATCCCTAAAACCCCATCTTCAGGGAGATCTTTTCTCCCATTTCCTCACTTGGCTGCCTCATGAATAAACTCCCTTTTGTAAAACTCGTATTAGTGATTGGCTTACTGTGTATGGGCAGAATAAGCTTGGTTTGGTATCACTTATTAATCTAACAGTCTATGGACAAATGGTGAGTGCTCACTCTAATTAAAGTTGCTTGGTAGGCTTTATTATATAATCTAGCAGCTCAATGAAATTATTCTGTCTAATTCAAGGAAACTTGAGTTGGTATACATTCCTTCTCAGTGAGATATTTCAGAACTTGGGTTTGGTTCAACCTTGGAAGCTCCTAGTTTTCAATGATGTTAACTCAAGGAAATCGCTAAGAAATCCCTGTTTTTATTTGATTTCTCCTCTGCTGCTGTTACTCTGTCTACTTTTATTCAATTTCCCAGGACTTCCTGCCTAGGGATGTCAGTATTCTTCTGAAGAACACTCAGGAGAACGGTACGTGAAGGAGGAGAGAGAGTGGAAAACTATTCTTTTGGTAGAGATGTGTCTGTGGTGGATAGAATTTCTAAAAATGGCACTCAAGATTCCATGATGGAACCTGAGTCTATGAAGAGATAGTATTCCCATGGCTCTGTGTGTTATATAGTACAGGTGATCTTGAAAAAGGGAGATTATTTGGGTTGACCCAATCTAACCATAAGTCCTGAAATGCACAAAGCTTTCTCTGGTGTGACAGAAATTGTTTGCTTGACCAAACATTAATCAGCCTCCTGAATCTTCTTTAAGGCCCATCTATCCATTTGCTTATAAAATCCACTTTTAGGAAGAACCCTGCTAGGTCAGTTTAGCAAGAACTCCCCACCCTCGATATCTGATTGGACTCCTATCCTCCACCATTTCCCAGGTGATGTCTGCTCATCTGTCTTCAGCAAGAATCCTCTTAGGTCGGTTCAGCCAGAATTTCCTTTACCCTTGATGTTTCTACTTCGTAATTTCTCATCCACTGTTCCCACCCTGCTCCCTGGCTATAAATTTGCATTTGCCCATGTTGTATTCAAAGATGAGTCCAATCTCTCTACACTGGAAAACTCATTGCTGTAGTCCTCACGTGTGTTGTGGTGGCCCCGAATAAAGTCTGTGTGACTGTGCTTTAACAAGTGCCATTCAATAATTTTTTCTTTAACAGAGAAGAAAGCAGAAGGAAACACCAGGTGTGGAAAGAAAGACTTCAAAGCACTGTTGCTGGTCTGAAGATGGAGTTGAGCATTTGAGAAGGAATGTGGGCAGTGTGTAGGAGCACAGCATGGCCCCAGCTGACAGCCAACCGGGAAATGGGAAATGAGGGGTTCAGCTCATCACCACAGGAGCTGAATTATACCAACACCCTGAATGAGACTAAAAGCCACTTCTCTCCCAGAGTCTCCACAGAAGGGCCCAGCTTAGTCACATCTTGGTTTCTGTCTCATGAGACCCTGAGTATAGAACCTAGCAGAGCCCTCCTCAGCTGGACTTCCAACCTACAAAAGTGTGAGCTAAGGAGAAGTTTTGTTTTTTGCTGCTAAACCTATAGTAATTTTTTACACTAATGAAAGAAAAGTAATACACGTTATTTTATGTGTAATTAAGTTCTAAATAGAATAGGTAAATCGAGTCCTGAATATCCTACTTTAAAAAACTAAATTAGAAGGCAGACTCCTTTGTGCCATAGACTCTTTACATCACAGAAAGATGAAAAGGTTCCTTTAAAGAGCATAGTGGAGTGTTTGTTGACAGATCATTACTTGCTTAACAGAAAAAGAAACTGAAAGCTGAAGTGTTCTAAGCTATTGCCGACTAAATAGTGATCAGATCAGAAACGAAGATAAAGTATGAGATTATAATAATAACACATGGACATTTCCATATCCATTTCAGTTTTTCCCATTTTATATAACTGGACATGAAAATTTCCAAATCTACACCCAACATCCTTTCAAGCCATATCTAGCTGAGGCAGGAAATGGCAGCTCAGGAGACTTTAGAAGTACAAAGAAGAGACAAGGAATTCTTGCCTTTGGGTTCTTTCCTCCCAATGCTTTTGCCTCTTAAAGATTGCTAACATTGAACTTTTGGCCGGAGTTGCAGAGTGGAAGAAGAATTATCAAGAAACTCAGGAGTTAAAGGGGAAAATCCCAATAACAAGGCTCTCGATTCTGAGGAAAAGAAAAGAGGGTCCCTTTGTCCGTTCTCTTCTTTCAGGACCACACCAGGCCTGCTTGACTATGACCTCATTAAATTCTGCACGAGGTACAATTTGTCCTGACGTTTCAGGTAAATAAACCAAGGTGCAAGGATGAAAACCAATTTGTTCAAGTTTATGAAACATTTAAATAAAGGGCAGACTCAGTTTGGTTCCCAAGCTCATGACATTTCTGTTGTAAAGGTGCCTCTCCAGACATCTGCAGAATTGGACTGGTGATGAAGAGAAGTAACAAAATCAACATTAGAACAAGAGCAATTCTATCTTTGTCACAGTGACCTTAGGGCTTAGGGCTCAGATGGGGCTGCAACAAATTCAAGATTTTGGCTAAAAGATTCCTAAGTGCTTTGATACCCCCTCCTCCTATGTACATGAACAAAATTGATATTGATCCTAATAATTAGTTTTCATAATTATCCTTAATGGTTAGACTTAGGATTCTATTGATCTAGAGAGACATTAGGTGTAAGTAGCTGTTGTCAATCAAAACCTAAGGTGGAACTAGGGAACATACATTGCTAGGATCTTCAAATGCTCTAAATTCAAGTTTTACCTTCAGGATACTATTTAAAGTGTTAAAATTTATTCAAACTAGGTAAATATTCTTTTACTTTCCAAAGTAAATTACAGCTTGGTGAATACTGAGCTATTCATCATATAAGCCCAATCTTACTATACACTTCACCTGGCATTAAGTAGACACCCCCTAAGTATTTCTCTAATTAAGAGTATTGGTCTCTAGCTAACTCCAGTCCTTTCTCATAACCGCATGGGTTCCATGAAGCAATCAGTCATGCACTCACCCACTCTCGGACTCATTAAATCATTAAATAATTAAAACTCTATGGTGAGGTTTGTTAAATTTATATTCATTTCCCTCACCCTCTTGAGTGATTTTTTTTTTCTTTTTGTAGTTGAAATAAGGGTTTAGCATTTATTAAATGATTTCTATGTGGCAAATAAATTCCCACGAAGTATTTACTAATTTTGATACTGGTCTTATGCAAAAGGTTATATTTGGTGCCAGTAGGATAACTGAGCATACTGCAAACCACATATTCATGTGTTCACTTATTCATTCAACAAATATTTACTTAGTGCCAGTTGTTTGCCATACACTATGAATGCAAACACAAAGATGATTGACAAGTCTTCCATCCTTTACAGAGCCTCCAAAATATGTGAAAGAGAAAGAGGAATTATAATCACAACATTCCTCTCTAACATACAGGGGATTTCAATTAAAGTTAAAGTTTAAAACACAGGAGGAGACTCTGCCCCTCCTCTCTGCTTTTCCCACCTAGGGACAAGCTCGTTTTACAACACACTTTCTTTAAAAAAAAAAAAAAAAAATACATATTTTTAAAATTTAGATTAGACTTTTATTTTTTTACCGCTTTTTAATTTCGTATCATCCTTGCACAGGGGCCATGCTAGGCCTCTTTGCATTGTTCCAATTTTAGTGCACGTGCTGCCAAAGAGAGCACAACACACTCAGAGACAGAGCGAGCACCAGAGGATCTTGGAGCAGATTTTACTCTCCCGATCAATTTACCTTCCCATATTTCCCCACCTTTTGGAAGCCTGATGATGTTTTCTTCTTTGTCTTGTCACTATGTAGGATTTATGGCTTTTTGTTAAAATACGATTTAAGAAAGGACCCTAAGCCACTGCCTTAAGAAATACTTTTGAACTGAGACCTTTCCTGCGTGATGGGTATAGCATGCATTAATAAACTTCTGCTTGTTTTCTTCACCTGTTTAATCTGACTTTTGTTTTCAGGAGAGTGTCTCAATAGTGTCTAAGAATCCAAAAACGGAAAGAACAGAAATTATGTTTCCTCCTTTACAATTTGGCACCCAAGGTGAGGCCAACAGAGACATCCTGCCTGCTCCAGGACCTACAGGTGAAATCCTGGGAGAACTGGAAGATGCAGCAGGAAAGGGTAAGATTTCTCACCGTTCAGCATGTCCCAGGCTTCTATCTGCGGTACCTGGCCAAGAAAGACGGTAAAAAGTTTTCCTCATCCCTCCCTTTCCAGGTTCAGATCGACAGGAGGAAAACATTTACAACTAATAATAAAATTAGTTCTTTGAATCTGTGACTCTTGTAGATTTGTTTAAGTATCTATTTGGTTATTGATCTTTAGTTTAACAAGGATGATCTTTGTTTTTCTCATCTTTCTGCGTGGTTTGTAATAGGAGGATTATAATGTGATTCTTCTTTCATCTTGTTTTATTTCTTGGGAAGTTTGACTTTGTAAGCAGCAAGTTTATTCTGTGGTCTGTGCCATCTTGAGAGCATAAATTGTCTGGCTTATGACAGGTAGCCAGCTGGGAGTTCCACAAGACCCAAAATATCTGTTTGTCTAAATGTGCTGACTCTCAGGAATTTGTCTTAATTGCCTTAATTTTCTCAACCTTCATTGCCTTGCTAATAATAAAGGTCTTTACTTTCCTAGGCCATCTTCGGAAAAACCAGATCTTGAAGGGGATTGCATTTTTGCACCCTCTTTGGGGATGTAATTTTTGTGTCTGGTTATAAGTCACAAAAAGACTTCCTGATTTTAAGTCACAGTTAAAGTAGGTTTACTTTGGAATTGGAACTTTGGAATCTAGAAGATTTTTGTGGGGGGTGGGGGATCCTTCATAGTCTTTAGATGTAAATCTTAACCATGACTTTGAAACGTGAACATGTAGGGAATTAGCTAAGCAGCATTTCAACTGAGATAGGATTTGAGACAGAGTTAAAGTACTTTGAACCAAGCACAAAATTCTTTCCTCAGAGGGTACCTTTAGCTGAGAACAGATAGATTTATAAAAATTATTCATTTTAAAAAATCAAGGTATACCTTTGATTTAAATTTTGGCTTACATTTAAAACATAATAGGAACTTTTTTTTTTTTTTTTTTTTTTTTTAGTCTTCTCTCCTAAGCTAAATGGAACCATATGCTTAGAAGAACCAAATAGTTTATTAAAACATTTTAAAGACAAAGAACTTTAAAAAGTGATCACACTAGATCTCTAATAAACAAATACACCCTACCTTACAGACTCTTTCTTTTATGTAAATTTAAGAAAGGAAAAGACAAAGAACAGGAATGTTTGGTATTTGTCCCGCTAAAATTTCATAAAAAGATTTTAAGAGCTCTAAAGTCACCTTAATTAAAGCTGATATTTAGGCTCTATGTGTATGCATGTATTTTTAAGACCCCTCCTTCTCTATGACAGCTTCTCAGTCAACTGAATTCCTCTCTTCTTAAACCCCTGCTAACTATATGCACTCTTTCTGTTTCTCCTCTTGTTGATAAAATTTTTGCCTCTAAGGCTTGTTCTTCCATTCACTTCTGTCTGTCCTTCTTTCCTCTTGCCACCCACAGTGCTGCAAGAGGAAAGATTGCAGCATTGTGTACCTAAAAAAGATTTCTAATAGCCCTGAGATCCCTGAAGGAAAACAGAAAAGGCACCTCAGACTCCTCTTTTGGGGAGGAACCTCTGTTTTTCCTCATGGAACCCCAAGAGTTGTGGTTGGATAGGTTTCTGTCAGTTGTAAAGCTCTATTTTTTTTTTTTTACATTGAACTCCGTGACTTCTTTGGTTTTTATTTACATGCATGTGTACATTTGTAGGTTGTGTGTTGTGTCTACATGTATGTATATGTCTAAGACATGTTTGTATATTGTCTACATGATACCAAATTAACTTAAAGATAAATGAGTGCTCATAAGTTAAATAAATAAGCCCAAATATTTTTCCAGTTCATGTGACTTGAGTAAATCATTTGTTAAATAAGGCTAATTTAATGCTGTTGGTTTAATAAAAATTATGATATCTTTTGAGTTTATCAGCAAAATATACATATGTTTCGCTTTCAAGTTCTTGCTTTTATGACACTTGCCTAATCTAACATACAATAAAACAAAAGTGGTTAATAGAAAATTTAACTTGAGATGCTGATCAGAGTTGCCTAAAGTCTCATAAAATTTTCCAGACATAATTGTTAAAACTAACTAAATAAAATATATTTAAATAAAAGTTTATATGTACAATTTTAATAATAATCACAATTTTTAATGTTTACTTTTATAAGTTTCTCAAATCTTTTTAGTAAGTACCCTTTGAGTTTTGCTAAGCTAAATTAAATATTTGTTATTCATTAAATATCTAGATAATTTCCAAATAAAATACATTGCTAAGATATTACTAAATATGAGTGTAAGCTTATATACTTTTGACTTCTTATCAAAAAAACAAAAGATATCTGATCTATTAGTAAATATGTCCTGTTCCATTGAAAAATGGTTCAGTTAGAAAGCTTATGTTTTTGAGAAATATAAAATATATATTGATAAGTTGTTAGTATGTAAGTTAAAAATTGTTTACTGCTTAGATTTTCACTATGAATCAAAGTTAAGAATTAAAATTCTGACTAGTATGTGGTAACCAAAACTAAAACTTCAAAAGAAATAAATTATGTTTTCTTCTCTACAATTATGAGAAAAAATAAGTACTTCTATGTTGGCAAGATTCAGAGAAGAAATGTAAACACAGAGAAAAGACCTAACAGAGATAGAAGTGGGTAGGGGAATGATGAAAGGCTCTTCAAAGGAGTCAAAGCATGAGTGGAATTGTGAAAAATAAATAGGAATCACCCAGGTGGATAGGGAAGAAGTGAAGGATGAAGCATGTGCTGCTGAGTGTGATATTCCAAGGGACAGATTGGGAAGCTCAGACGTGGCTGACTGATGTGTGAGAACAAAGCACAACGTAGAGATAGAAAGGTCCGTCTAATTCCTGGCTGCTTCTGGCTGTGCTCACACAAGGGCTGGGCAGATAACTATGGTGCCCAACAAAGTCCTGGCAGAGGAGCAAAGCTGACAGATGCCAGCTCCTGCTTGAAGCTGGGCATTGTCCCTGTAAGGTGAGGCTAGGCTTGCATGAAGCTAACCATTATGGCTGGCCCAAAATGAGAGACAGGCCACAGGATGTGACAGGAAGCAGTGCAGACCTCTGCCACACATGGTTCATGCATGTGACTTTGGGACTAGGTTTTCCATGATCCCCAGACATTACCAGGAAACCTGGGAGACCCAGCTGAGGTCAAGACGAAGTCTGGATTGGACCTGAAATAATCCAGCCCAGGGGCCAAAAATGTGGAGAAGGGTCAGACAAATGACTGCATTTCAAGTCCTGCTGAAACTTCTGGCCCCTAGGAGCTCACTGACCTTGGCAGAAATCCAAACATGGCTTCCTTTTTGAGACAGGTAGGATCTTGACTCAAACACTGGTGGTGGACATTTGGACAGCACAGTGGCCAGACATTGGAAGTGGATAAATTTGGTCTGGACGATGTCAGAAAAAGAAACCCGAAATCTTTTTAGCAGAACATATAAGTTTCAGTTTTTCCTACTCCACATCACTTCCAATTCCACTCTGCTCTTTTAACACATTCATCTTCCTTTCCTGCTCTCAAGGTGTTTGAGTTTACCACCTCTGCTGGACAATAGATAATGGAACTCCAGTAGACACCAGGTTAGCGTGAGGAAGATCAAATAAAAAGAATCAGAGAAAAAGAAGTCAGGGGTACGAGGGAGGCCAGGAAAAAATATTGTAACTGCCCAGTGGGTTCACCTTGCCCACTCCCTAGACAGAGTCCATTTATCAAGAAGGGGATTGCAGTAAAGAGTAATTCACCCACAGCCGGTTGTGTGGGAGAGCAGAGTTTTATAATTACTAAAACCAGTCTCCCTGAGCATTCTGGTGTTAGAGTTTTTAAGGACAACTTGGTGGCTGGGGTAAGTCCATGAGCCAGGAGTGCTGACTGGTCAGGTAGGAGATGAAATCATAGGGAATTGAAGCTGTCCTTTTTTTAAATTTTATTTTTGCACAGAGTCTTGTTCTGTTGCCAGGCTGGAATTCAGTGGCAGGATCTCTGCTCACTGCAACCTCCACCTCCGGGTTCAAGTGATTCTTCTGCCTCAGCCTCCCAAGTAGCTGGGACCACAGGCATGCGCCACCATGCCCAGCTAGTTTTTGTATTTTTGGTAGAGATGGGGCTTCACCATGTCGTACAGGAAGCTGTCCTCTTGCGCTGAGTCAGTTCCTGAGTAGGGACCACAAGATCAGGATGAGCCATTTTATCCATCTGGGTAGTGCCTGCTGATCCATCAAGTGCAGGGACTAAGCACTGATCTTAGAAGCAGTTTAGGGAGGGTCAGAATCTTGTAGCCTCCAGCTGCATGACTCTTAAAACCATAATTTCTCATCTCATGCCTAATTTGTTAGTCCTATAAAGGCAGTCTAGTCCCCAGGCAAGAAGAATGCTTGTTTGGGGGAAAGGGGTGTTACTGTCTTTGTTTTAAACTATAAACTAAGTTCCTCCCAAAGTTAGTTCAGCCTATGCCCAGGAATGAGCAAGGATAGCTTAAAGGTTAGAAGCAAGATGGAGTTAGGTTAGATCTCTTTCACTGTTTCAGTCATAATTTTGCAAAGCCATTTTCAACATAGTCACTAAGTAGAGAAGAAGGCATAGACAGCAAGTCTGATGTCAGGAATTGATCAGGCAAGATGGACATTTAAAGCATCCGTTGGGTGCAGCACTGAACAAAATCAAATCAGATCTCGTTTAGTGACTGTACTAGAGAAGCAATCCCTGTGGCATCACCAGGAATTTGGGACGTAAGGACCAAGTTCAGTAGAGTCAATTTGCTTTATTTTAACCTTTTCACTAGGACTCTCATTAATGAATTTGGGATTTTGTGTACGTGGTCCAGAACCAAGTCTAAAGGAAGAACACTGGTTATCTCCCATAGGTTTCTATTTCCATTCCTTTCGTGTAAAGCTTTACATCCACTTTCCCCAACTTAGGCCCAGTCTGTTCTGCACCTTTCAAGCTCCACTCCCCTCCCTAGGACAACTTCCTGCTGCTTTTGTTCAAGGCCAAGGTAATTTGAGCCATTTCTGAAAACTTTTATCAATTTCCCTATCCAGGACATTTGGCCGCTTTGCTTGACAGCTGACACAGCTTGTGTGAAGCTCAGGCTTTCCTTCCTCCTGGTTCAAGGGCATAAAGGGAGAGCTTCTTAACATCTGACAATGGGAAAAAATTTGCAAAGATTACTCACCAGCAGCCTCAGGGGTGAGGGATTGTCTGATTACAGTGCCTGGGGGAGTGAGAGGGCAGGTGCTCTAAAACTTCCACTAACTCTCCTAACTTAATTAGGAGTCATTTTTTCTCCTCCCTGAGTGGGAAGAAACTGAGAATAATGAAGGAAGCTGTGCATTTGTAAAGATTCTACCCTGTTTACCCTACTTCTGCAGATTCTCTCTGAGATTGAGCCCATGGAATCAAAACTCTCCCAAGAAAGCCTATATTTT
Organism: Plecturocebus donacophilus; assembly: GCA_004027715.1. NCBI lineage: Eukaryota > Metazoa > Chordata > Mammalia > Primates > Pitheciidae > Plecturocebus > Plecturocebus donacophilus. The sequence continues at coordinate 37,296 of PVKP010002950.1, read as the reverse complement.
CACTGTCTTTTTCCCAACTATTCTTTCACAGTTGGCTTTCTGGATGAGAATGATCCTTAACATCTGTGAAATAATGTCTCCTCACAACTCTGTAAGGCTTTCTTAAATCTGTAGCAGGTTTGCGTATTCATTTTCTCATTTGATCCTTTCAACTGTTATGTATAAACATGCTAATGATGACAGAAATCATTTAATTCTTCTTCTGTTCCATGTACCACCCTAGAGGTTATTTACGCTACTAAATTTGATTCATCCAAACCCTATCATGGAGAAATTTTATTAATCCCATTTTTCAGATGTGGAAACTAAAATCTAGATATGCACATAGATGGCTCATGCATGGGCATCCAGCTTTTCAAGGTCGTTTAGTTTTTTATTGTAGAGCTGGGACCAATGATTAGGTGTCTTGCCTCATCATCTTGTGTTGTATTATACCAGATTGCTGCAAACCTAATTTGCAGAACAGCATTTCCCAAACTATGAAAATGTGTTTATGAGTCACCTGCAGGTTTTGTTAAATGCAGACTCCAATTCAGTAGGTCTGAGTGAGACCCACACATTTGTATACCAAACAAGATCCTGGCTGAGGCTGATGTTGAGGGCACAGGGACCACAGGTTGTGTAACAAGGCATTAGAAGATCTTGGTTGCAACCCTAATTTCTTCAGTTCCTATTTTGAGATTTAAAAAAACACTTTCAAAAGAGACATTTTTGCCACCTGATCCTCACCTTGCTGGTTCTGACCATCCTGCAAGCAACTGCTTTGAATGGACAGGTGAGCTGACATTTAAAGGCAAAGCAAGATCCCTGAGCTAGGGCCTGGAGAGCCTCCAAGAATCTGCATTGTGGGGTGTCAGAATTCTTCTTTCTGGGAGCTAAAGAAAGCATTGCTTATAGAGAAAAAGTCCAGGGCCCTTGGTCTCAAAGGCAGCTTTAGTTAGTTTGGGAGAAATATGAGGCTGAGGAAGAGATGAATTTTATTTCGAAGGATGCAATTTTTTTTTCTCAGATTATCAAAGCATTGCATACCCTTTGGAAATCATTTGCAAGAAACGTGAACTAACAAAAACACTGTTTAACTCATTCAAGAGCTCAACATCTAGCAATAACCACTATTTACCACTGTTATGTATTTACAGTGAGTTTTTAAGCTACAGGAGACATCAACTGGTAGATAAAAGAGCGGAGATGATGCCGTGCTTTTAGATTTATGTGCTGTGATTGGTTTAACATTCTGTCAGAAGCATCACCTTGGGTTATTAAGAATTCTCTGCATGCCTAATTTTTGATGGTGATATAATTTTCCATTTTTATCCCCATTATAATTTCCTTAACTATTCCCATATTGCTGTTCCTCCAAGTTATTTTTCTAAGTTTTCATTGTCATGATCAATGTTGAAATAAATCTCAGTTTAAATATTTTTGTTATTGCCTTAAAATAAATCCCTAGGAGTGAACTTAGTGGAACAATGGTCTTAGACATTTTTAACATGTGTTTTCCATATTGCCAAGTTTATTTCCAGAAATACTGTTTTCTAGAAAGGAATTTGTTTTTCTCTAAGAAGTGTCCCTGGATCTGGAGACTGAGCCCATCCTGAGAGCCTTCCTCCTCAGGGAAGCTAGCACCATGTCTCAGCTATTTGCTTTGCAATTGTTTTCCTAGTCTTTCCTTCCTCTCATTATCAGAAAAGTGGCAGTGGAGGACCAATTTGGTTCCTAATGCACTCTTACTAATTGTACCGTATGTTACACATTTGGATCACGGTAATTTTGAATTCTCTTCGTGTGTCTTTGGTAAAGAAAATGAAAATGAGTCAACAGAGAAGTGTATCATGCTGTGAGAATCCCACTCCCCACACCTCATCCTGCACCCTCCATCCTTGTAGACCACCAGGACATGTACAGAAGGAGACTGGGAAAAAGATCCACTCAATATTGTCTTTCTGGTCCATTTTGATAGTCTGACAACTTAATTGCAGTTAAGCTTAACTAAAATTCAATTGCCTGTGATTTAATTGTGGGTGCTTCCATACCCCCAGGTTCTGTTTTGTTGTTGTTCAAAGTCACCTGTCTTTACATGTGAATACCATGGCCTATTCAAGATTCCATGGCCTGTATCACCTGGAAGCCTCTCGTATTATACTCGTGTTGCTATTTTTGTGCAGAGTTTTATATTGAGCGTGAGTCAGGGCATGTCACTGAGGACCCCACAGAGCCCATGATCTGCAATAAAATAGAAAGCACGTAGGAGACTTAGGTACAGTGATAAGGATGCCAAATCTGAAATGAGTGAGGAGGAGTCATGGGGAAGAAGATGAGCCACAAATCCCGAGGACAGACTCCAAGTGGTGGGAGGAAGGTAGTGAAGCACAGATCTGATAATCTCTCAGTTTGATCTCAGCCTGAGTTCAGACAGAGGCCAGATCCTATACTAAGCCTGGATCTTGGTCACAATCTAGACTCACCTCCAGGCTCATCAAGACCTGACACAAGCCCATGTCAACTCAGACTCTGGCCACTGGAGTAAAACACTACCTGGCAACTGTCTAAGCCTGAACCCTAATGAAGAATAATTCCATTTTTCCATTCAAGGAATATTTACTCAGTACCTACAGAGTGCCTAATTCTGGGTCAGTCTCTGACTTTGAAGTCTCCCCACCTCTTCTCAACATTAGTGTGAAATTTAATGAGAAAATACATGTGCCCAGTCAGTTCTAAAACTATCCTCATAAAATTAGTAAAATCAATTGCCAGATGTTTAAAACCCTAGCCCAGAACCCCTCAGGGAGGCAGATTTGAGGTTCTTCCTGCCTCTTCATTTGGCTGCCCAGTGACTATGAAACTCTTTCTCTGCTGTAACTCCTGCTGTTTCAGTGTATTGATTTGTTATTGCACACTAAGCAAGTGAGCCTGGTGGTCACATAACAGCTCTGTTACTCAGCAGTCACTGTTATGTACCCTCACCACAGCCTGAGCCCTCCTAACCTCAGTCATGGCTAGGGGAACAGTAGTCTCAGAGTGTGGAGAGAAGTTCTGTAGGACTTTCCAGCAGTCTTGGTAAAGGCTTGTTTCCACAGGCCTTGCACATATTGTTCTCTGGGTCTCATAGCTGACACATCCTGCTGAGTTACCCCCGCAGCTTTGGTTTCTGGCCCATCCCCCTCTTTCTTTGTGTTTATCTCAGAAGAAGCACTGAACTTCTGGAGAAAGCCTTTCTTCAACTTCCCTCCACTCACAAAGCTACTTTCTTTAAACTCAGATGTTCTAAGCATAGAGAAGATGGCCGCTCTGGAGTCAGGAATAGGACTCACCTCTTCCAAAGGCAATCATATTTTTCTTTGACACTGGACAGAGCTCTGCATCCCTGACCTGTGGCAGAATGTGGGTGGAGGTTGTTACCTATTAGTGACTCTAAGTGACTATTCCTGATTCACTCAGCTGGTGGTGTTAGGCTCCTAGTGGCACAGAAGGGTATGATGTCATCGGCCTGGCATCCTCCTTCAAGGGGAAGTATGTGGGCATTCTGAACATTACTGTTCTGTATGTCTGCCAATCTGGCAGTCTTCTACCAGTCACCAGCCTTCAGAGTGCATAAGCATTGCCCAGTAACTCAAAAGTGATTCTGGATTCTGAATAAGCTCTTAGCCATCAGATCTCACTGGGAGTGCATCTATAGGAACTGCTCATCCCTCTCAGAGCTCCAAGGCTTAGCAGACATGGATATATTCTTTTTTACTTTGCAGAGAACTCGGCCAGCAGAACCCACCAGGATAGGACCCTTTTTATGTTAATGTTAGGGTGCACAAAACAATTCCCCAAAATATAGTGCTTGAGTATTCTGAATGCATTTGATAATTGAAAGGGCTCAGATATAAACCTCAGAACTATGGTTTCTCTCTGACCCTTTCCACAACTCCCTGTCTCTCTCATCCTTTTTCCTGAAGCACTTGGAAGGGAGTATCTCTGGAATTTCCTTACATGATTAACAATAGTTTTTTTTCCAAAAGTAATGCAATTGTCTTAAGTCTTCCTCCCTAAGAATCTCATCAAATGACCAGGAAAGATCAACCACCTGAGAAGAGAAGAGACTGTAAGTCATCACTACACCCAGTCATCATCTGCTCTTCTGAGAGTAGCTCCAAGAGATTGCTTAGAGGACTTTATGTGCAAAATAAAACAATCTTTGTTCCTGTACAGCTCCACCTCTCACCTTGCAGTAATGTCTGATTCCCACTACCTGGATCCATTCATTCTTTCTAAAGATTGACTCCTCCTCAAAAGTATTGTCTACATTTTCCATCTGTTCCCTCTTTATGAAGAAGGATGTATAAGCTTTCATACTACACTGGCTTTTTTGGGTGATTACTCTCTGATTCCCCACTGTACAGGTTAATAAATTTGTATGCCTTTTCTCTTATTAATATGCCTTTTGTCAATTTATTTTTCAGTATACCTTCAGAGGATGAAGGGGAACTGCTCCCTTTGCCCCTCATTAACAACGGACTGACAGAATAATGGAGATTAGTCATTAGGAGGGAAGGATTGTTGTTTTCTTTATATAAAAGAATGGAAAGTTCATTTCACTTGATTCTTGATAAAGCTGTTTTAAGTCAGTACAATTATCCCTATTTACCTGATTAAGAAACTGAAGCTCAGAAGATGCTAAGAAAATTGCACATGCTCACACAGTTACCAATACAGCTGAAATCTGAGGGGATAATTTCTGCACTCAAATGACCACGTTCTAGCACACAGAAAACCACAAATCTGTGTTTGTGGAATATAAGAATGAACATCAATTTGTATGTTTCAGTGAGACATGCTGACTGAGTCTTCCCCCTTTGTCCCCACCCTGGGACGCCTAGAACTTTGGAGCAAGATGGACTCTTACAAACTCCTCCCACCAAGTCAGTATCCATTCTTCATAGACTGGGGAACCAAGGTCCAAGGTTGGATTGTTTTATGCGGCAAGCAGATTAGCAGCAGGAAAGCTTTTCCAGACAGAGGCAATGTGATAGAAGAAAAAAAGAAAAAAAAAAAGTTTACAGGTTTAGACCATAGACACATTTCTTAACCTCCTTCAAACTTCTCTGTTCTTTTATTTGTAAAATGGGTATAATAATTCCTGCCATCCGGGGTCATGGAAAGAATTAAGTGAAAGTATATTTCTGAAACGTCTGTCACTGTACCATAAAGGTTTAAAGAAGAAATGCTCCACTTTGCAGAATGAGTCTAAAATCTAAAAGTGTGAAACCGCATGAAGTCCCTGTATACTCCATCTCCCATTTCCCTACGGTCTTCCTATCTGTGCCTCTTTCAGCAGCCCCCTGGACTGGAAGGTCTGGGAGCCCACCTGCCCTCCACTCCCTTGTCTGTCTATTCCCCACAACAAGAACATGTGGCTCATGTTTGATGCCCAGGAACCCTCTTCTTTCTGCCACTCTCTGCTTATCCAAACTGTTTCCTGTCTCAGAAAACACACATTTGACCAATTCAATGACCACAGGGCTCTTAATTCATCTTCTTTATTGTTTCTTCTATCACTAGTGGCTCACTAATAGCTGAATACTAGCAGTTTTGGAGTGTTTTATCTGAGGGATTGTCAGTCCTTCAAGAACAGAGCTTTCTTTCCCAGCACAACTGAGTATAAGCCTCAATGAGAGTAGCAGTCAACATGTGCTTCCCCTCTGACAGTTCCCATTCTAGCATATTCTAGAACTACTCATAGAATGTGGAAGAGAAAGGGAGGAAAAGATTTAACATCTTCTGCTTGTATATTCCTTTTCTTGTTTCTTGCTGCAAATCCTCACACACACACTACCTGACACCCAAACACACACACCTCACATATTTGTAGGCACAGACACATAAACTCACACTTTGACCTCAGTAAAACAGAGCGCTGGCTGACCTCATCCCACCAGAGCAAAGCCTGGTGACTGGTTTCTTCTAAGCACCTTCTTGGGAGTCTCTATTGTTATGAACTCAGACTTTTACCCATGTCCTAATTCATCTAAACAATTCAGGCTAACATTGTCATTTCTGGGTACTCAAAGACTTTTGCTAATTTCTTAGCACATTCTCTCTGATAGAGGTCTTTCTACAGTTGCATGGAATACACATGGTGAAGAAGAGGGGGACAAAGCAACACAGAAGTCCTGATATTGGAACTGGAGAGATGATCTGAGACTAAATGCTTCCCAGAAACTTTGATAATACTTGCTTTAAACACAGGCCAGTTCCAAAGCTACACACGTTGTGTCTGAAAGAGTATACTTCATTTTCCCTACATGGAACAGTCTCTCCATTGTTCTGAATTGCCTCAGAGACAATAGAAAAGGGAGTCTGGGGAAAATCAGATTATATCTGATCTCATTTGTTTCTCAGTTTCATGGATCATAGGTTTAGGTTATTTTAAGAATTGCCACTGAGGAAGAAAAGACAAAGAATTCAATATAATCACACTAGTAACATGACTGAATAAGTCTGTGAAAACTTCTTCCTCTTGTCTTTCCTCCCTCCTTCCTTCTTATGCATCTGTCTCTCCTTTCTTTTAGGTCACAATCTGGATACTAAGGAGAAGATACTAAGAAGGAACTAAGTGTCATTCAAAAGACCACCAGGATGCGTAGTAGAAAGGAGAGCTTTATTGGCAATAGCAGTTTGCAGACCGAGAAGAGAATGTCTTTGGCTGGTACTGAAGCTGCTTTCTCTTTGAAGAAGGGAAGAACAGGTTGGGTTTTATGGCTCAGAGGGCCAGTATCATACATATTCAGCAGATTTGGGAGAAAGCTATACATATTTATGAGAGAAGCCAAGTGCAGGCATAACAGGTAAACCTGTATGTAACATACATCCCATGTTCACTTTAGGTCAGGGTTTTAGCACTGAAATGGGGTGGAATGTGGCTCTTTATAAAAAAAAAAAAAAAAAGAGTGAATTATAAGACGCAAAGACAATTTGCACACAGCATCTATAAGCTGCTGAAGCCGGCTTAAGTTCTGCAATTGCTTATCAGAAAAGAATGTTTGTAAGGCTGGTGCTCTGTCTAATCAGAGGTGTAGCGGCCTGGGTTGTAAATCAGCCTGATAGCTCCTATTGTTGGGAGTTTTGCAAGGGTGTGATTTTTTTCTTGTAGTCATAGGAATTTAGAAATTTGCCATCCCAGTCGGGCCCTGAATGCTTGATCCATGAGTAATTTTTGTTTTCGTAACCTTAGGGCCTTAGTTGATAAAGCAGTGTCTATTTTGGTCTTTCAGATCACACAGGTACTGAGGATAAGGAGAGAAGCAAGGGCAACACCCTCCCCTAGTTCACAGGCCACTTGGCCGAGGGGAGAGCATAGAACAGACCCAGTTACAGATCGGAGCTCTTCCAGTGACTGCAGCTTAACATTAACAAGCCCTTCTCCTCGCTCTGCCTCAGTTTTCTCCCCCATAATTACTCCCCCATAATCAGTGCTATCAAAAAGTGAAGCCCTGATGGAAACAGAAGACTCAAGGAAGAGAGAGTAGATTGCAGCAGACAGGATTATAGCAAACACGACTAAATTTTAAGATTGTTCAGTCTTCATTCTTTGTTTTGGCATATTTGTTTTTAATAGGCTTTCTTCTAATACACAGAATAAAAGCTTATACTGGAAACATTATTCAGAAAGATAATAGTTCACATTTACTAAGTTCCTACTTGGTTGCTAAGCCCTTAGCAAAGTAAATTACACATTTTATTGCCATTGAGTCTTGGAGTGATTTAGTTACTGATGTGGCAGAGCAAGAAAGTGGCACACCAAGATTTTAACTGAAGTATTAACTTCAGAGCATAGAATCTTAATTATTAACCTATTTTGCTTTGAAAAGGGGGGTCAGTTAATCCCACTGTAAATTAATGTTGGTTAGCATGCTTCCTTCTTTCTAATATTTACAACTCTTATTTTTGACCTCAGTATCATTGAGTTCCACTTCCAGATAAATATTCAATAACATTGACATCATCTTACCTTGTAACAGATTTCAAAGTTTTTTTTTTTGAGATGGAGTCTTGTTCTGTCGCCCAGGCTACAGCGCAGTGGCACGATCTTGGCTCACTGTAATCTCTGCCTCCCAGTTCCCAGTTCAAGCAATTCTCCTTCCTCAGCCTCCCAAGTAGCTGGGATTACAGGCACAAGCCACCATGTCCAGCTAATTTTTGTATTTTTTAGTAGAGATGGGGTTTCACCATGTTGACCAATCTGGTCTTGAACTCGTGACTTAGCGATCCACATGCCTCAGCCTCCCAAAGTGCTCGGATTATAGGCATAAGCCACCATACCCGGCCAGATTTCAGTTTTAATTGAAATGATTATACAAAAAGTTGAGGAAGTTGAAATGCAAAAATCTGACAGTGCAAATATCCTGAAGTAAAAACTTTCCAGGTTCTAGGAAACCTCATAAAATCTGATACCTAGAGTGGCAGATAGGGGTTTGGCCATGACCCGATAGTCAATGGCAAATTCTTTTGCTAAATACAGAAGGAAATCTCCAAAGAGTTTTAAGCAATGGAGGGGAAATATACAATGGACATAGTTAAAATGTTCACTTAATTAAAAAATACTGGTAAGCCATGTGAAGTACTGAAAGCCTTGTTTGCTGCTACCAGGGATGTAAAATGGTGCAACTGTTACTGAAAACAGTATGGAAGTTACTGGGAAAGGGATAATTCATAAAGTAATCACCATCATGGCCTCAGGTTTCTGCCTGGGGGCAGTTTTCTGATGACTGTGTAATGAGCTGGAGTCCAGGCAAAGAACAGTAGCATCGCTGATCAAAGGAGGCAAATATTAGGGTTTGAGAAAACCAAAGGTGCTGGAATTTAATAGGCAGGGACTAGAGGATAGAGAGCTGGGCAGAGGTTTCCCCATGAGACCCCATGGATCCTTGACAAGGAGCCAGGCTGTACAAGTTTAATGAGAGACTTAGAAGATGTAGCTGCTATAGGAAGAAGAATGGAACAGATACTAGAGTTCAAGCAGTGCTCAGGGATGTTGGAGATATCCATCTGAGACATCTTTAGGCTTTCCCTTATGATATGGTTTGGCTGTGTCCACCCCACCACCTCTATCTCATCTTGAATTGTAGCTCCCATACTCCCATGTGTCATGGGAAGGACCCAGTAGGAGGCAATTGAATCATGCGGGCAGGTTTTTCCTGTGCTGTTCTCATGATAGTGAATAAATTTCATGAGAGCTGATGGTTTTATAAAGCGCAATTTCCCTGCACTTGCTCTCTTGCCTGCCACCATGTAAGATGTGCCTTTGCTCCTCCTTTGCCTTCCACCATGATCGTGAGGCCTCCCCAGCCATACAAAACTGTGAATCCATTAAACCTCTTTCCATTATAAATTACCCAGTCTCAGGTATGTCTTTATTAGCAGTGTGAGAATGGACTAATACCCTTATACAAAGAGATTAAATTTTTAGTAAGTTTTACTTTATATCTCTTTAACAAAGTCTGAAAACAAACTTTAACAAGATTCTGAAAAAGAGAGTGTTTGGAAGTTGAATCTTGCCAAGTTAAAGAGCACATGAAAACAGATCTGGCTTTTAACAGATCTTCCATAGTAAGATGTAAGAAAACCAACTCAGTTGCAATGTGAACAGGAAGTAGCTGAACTACTTACTAGAACAAAAGCCAGTACTCTTCAGAAAGAGAGGACAGAATCCAAAGTCCATACAACTCAACAATGTCTAGTAGGAAATCAAAAATTGCTGAATGTAGAGAAAACTAGTCATGGGGGAAAAAAGTCAATAGAGATTGACCACAAGATGGTCCTTAATATGGATTTAGCAGAAACATGCACACACACACACACACACACACACACACACACACACACACGCACGCAGTAAAGCAGCTACTGTAAAGTGCTGGAAGAACATAAAGACATTTGTTTAAGAAATTAAATAAAATATTATATTAATGAGTAAGGCATTCAGAAATCACCACAGAGAAATGGAAACTATGACAAATAACAAAATACACATTTTGGAATTCATTGCAGGAAAAATTTATTGAATGGACAGATCAGCAGACTGAAGGTAGAGAAAAAAGGAACAATCAAACTTGACTCAAAATCTAAAGAAATAATCTAATCTAAAGAATAAATAAAATAAAGGTAAAAAAAAAAACTATCAACAGAGCTTCAGGGGTATGTGAGTCAATATAATATGGTCTGATGTGTGTAAATAGGATTTCTATAAGGAGACTAGATCGATAATGACACAAAATTGCTTGAAATACAATAACTGAAAAGTTACAAAATGTGATGAGAAACATTGGCTTACAGATATAAGAAGCTTAATGAACTCCTAGATGAATAAATACAGGGAAAACTGCTTCAAGGTGGATTACAGTCATCCTACTGAAAACCTAAGAGAAAGAGAAGATATTGAAAGTATCCAGTGAAAAAATGTCACATTATTTACAGAAAAGCAAAGATGAGAATGACCAATACTTCTTATCAGGAAAAGAGCAGGACAGGGTACAATGGAATGACATCCTTAATGTGCTTGGGTGGTGGTAGAGTCAGGCAACTCAGAATTCTATACAAACTAAAATCATCATCTAAAAATGAAGAGTAATAAAGACATCTGTTAAATAAAACTGAGAGAATTTGCGACTAGCAGACCTGCAATGGGAGAAATTAAAAATGTTCTTAAAGTTGAAAAATGGTATCAGAAGGAAATTCAGATATATAGGCAGCAAAAGAAAGCAAAACAAAATTGAAAAGATGCAGTTACACACAAAAGACTATGCATTTTGCTACTTATAATTTCTATAAATAACTATTTACAACAAAAATATTACATATATAAATAATAGCTTTACAACAAAAATATTAACATCATAAAGTAGAATTTATTATGGTGTAGAAATCAAAAGTGGCACAATAGCACTAAAGAAAGGGGTTGGGTACATATAATTTAACTGCTTTTTAGTTATTACATTTGAAAAGTGGTAAGTGGGAGGTGTGAAGATCACAGTGGAAAGTGAAAGCATCAGAAGAGGAAAATGTCAGGTGTGAAGTGGAAACATTAATTCTTCTAGATACTGGAAGTTAAGTACAGATTGTTAGCCCTAGAGCAACTGTGAAAAAATAATGAAAAAGATATTGCTGAGAAGTTAATAGAGGACACAAAAGATATGATTGTATTTGAGTATCACTCCTCCCCCCAAAAAGAGGCAAAAACAACAACCACAATAACAAACAGAAGAGCAAAAACAAAAGACACAAATGGAAAACAAATAGCAAGATTGTGGACTTAAAGGATAGGAATAATTGCATAGAATATACGTGGACAGAATGCACGGAACATAAACAGTCTAAATAAATGGTGGATCACCTCAGACTGGAAAAAAAGCAAGATCCAGCTCTGCTCCTTACGAAACATGAAGAAATTCCAGATTAATGAATTCTATTTGAGGAAGGAAGAATTCTAGCCCTAGACAACTCTTCCAGAAAGTAGAGTGGGAGCAAATCCTGTCTGTCTAATGTTATGAATGCAGCATTGGCAGACATATATATTATTGAACAAGAACACTATAGGCCAATATTCCTAATTAACATATTTATAAAAATCCTTAAAATATTAGTCAATCATATCTATAGTGGGGTACACTTTGTCATCCCAGTGTTGATGTATTTTCACTTTTTGCCTCTTAGTTAAAGCTATCAGGATTTTATTTGTTTTATTGATACTTATAAAGACTCAAAAAGGTATTTTAATTTGTGTTTTGTTTTAATATAATTTCAGCTTTTAGATTGAATTAAGTGTCTGTGTGTGTTCAGAATGTAATCTTATGTTTTATTTGTCTTCACTATTCCACAGTCATTTTAAAAAGATTGTGGCCTACAAAACATATACATCCAGCAAATTAACTTTATTTATTATATTATTGTTTCCCTAAAATAATATCTATGATTGTCTATTTGATCTGTCTAAGGTTTGGAGAATTGACTTAGTTTCCTAACTTGATTATGGTTTTATTAATTTCTCCTAGTATAATAGTATTGATACAGTGTTATTTAGCATAAACACCTCATGATGTGTCTGTGGAGAGCAGTTATCATTATCAATTATGTTATTAATACTAAAAATACTTCCCACCTATCTTTAAATATTTAGCTGGGGAGGCAATTCCCCTAACAAGCCTTGTCCTGGTTTCTGAGGCTTCTCTTTTACGCATCCCCTCTGCCTCCTTGCTTAATTCTACTGTTGAACTTACAGTATTTTATTAATATGCTGCATTGAGAGACTCTATTCCTTATTACATTATGAGTTCCGTGAGGATAGAGTTTATGCCTTTTCTGTTTTGAATCCAGCTCTCAATCTAGTCCTTGGATTTGGGATGGGGTTGGGTAAATATTTGTTGAACTAGACTGAAAGAAAAACAACAGAACACTAAGAAGTGAAGAATTTGAAAACAAACAGAAAATCAAAAGAAGCATGCATCTGTCTTTCTCACCTCTCCACTCCACCCTACCCACCACACCCTTCTTAAATCTTTTTCTTTGCCAGGCCCTTCTTTTAGCTTGTGTCAGCTCCTGAGTCCTATCTCTGCAGGTCCTCACTTTACCTTTGGCCTGGAGTGAAGCAGAGTTGGATGGCTTACTGTTTGTGTTCCAGTCTCCAGTACAAAAGACTGTGCTTTGATATCTCTGTGGTGTGAGATCATTCCTTACAAGCTGCCTCTTCCCATGGTTCTGTTTAATGGGACGAGGAAAACAAGACAGTAGCTCCGACACTCTGGAGACAGGGATGAGTAGTTGGAGAAATAAGTGTTCTTGTTTCTGTGTCGGATACCACATACACACAGCTCAGTAGGTGCTCTTGGATGATGCTGGCAACAAGCCTGGCATCAACTGGAGAGTGGTATCATTGTACCTTCAGCCACAGATGCTGCCTGCTTCAGACCTCGGGACTCCTAGTACATCCTGAGCAGTAGCTTCAGCTGGGATTCAGTCCATGGGCAATGAGCCCCAAACTACTCCTCCAGCATGAACCCATTCCTTTTTCTCTCTCTCTCTGCTCAGTCTTTTCACCTGGACAAGAGAAGGAATATGACCAATAAGGCCACTTACCATTCCTGAAAGAAGCATAATCTCTGTCATACCTCTGGCCTTTGCATCTGCTATTCCCCAGTCTTGCACCATTTGCACTTCTTGCAATCCTATACACTTTTCAGGAACCAGCTCAAATCTCAACTCTTATTTGAAGACTTCCTTTTTATCTAAGTAGCATTGATGTTCTTCTCTGTGCTTCTAATATACCCTGGCCTTTTAGCTGTCATAACATGTAAACAATGGTGAGTATTTTTGTTAAGATATCTTTTTCTCATGTCTGTCTGTGAGATCCTACAGACAGGACAAAATTTAATCCTCTTTTGCATTCTCAGAACCTAGTGGTTGACATGTAGTAGTACTCAATACTAGTTGTAAATTTATTGGAATTGACGGAGTAGATGCATTCACTGACTGATAACTGGAGAAAGAATGCTTTAGTTTGGAGAACTGTTTTTTTTGGAGAATATATCTGGTATTTCTGATATCCAGAACTTTTCCCATTTTGGTTCACACTGTCTAAAAGCTGTCATCCCTACTTTTCAAGGACTGATAAGATCCCTGTGCATATGGATGGATAAATTCTTGCTCCCCTAAAACACTGAAGCAACCTCATTTACAGGCTCTGGGGCTCAACAGATATGGGGTCAAGTTTCTGCTCTAACCTTCATAGAGGGATGGTTAGGTTATAATTTTTTGAGCCAATTTGTTCGTTGGTAAAATGCAGATATTAACTCTTATTTCTTTCAACATAGCCAACTGACTGTGGGTTCTTTTATTTTAATAATTTTTATATGAAGTCTAGTCTATGATTTATAGCATTCCTGACCTCCGCAGAGCATTGTGGAGATTAAATGAGATGACATAGGCCACTGATCAGAATGGCACTGGGAGTTCATGCCATGAACCTCCCTTTGCGCTAAACACAGCAATGATAGATGAGCTGTGCTCACAAACAAAAGGAACCTCTTGGGGAGCCCAGAGCATAACTGAAACCTCTGTAGTGAGCTGAGCAGAAGTTGAATCCTATTGAGCTCTGCTTCTGGAAGCAGGCAGAGGCAGCTTGAAGTGTGACATCTGTGGGGTCATGGGGACCAAATACACCCCACATGCCTGGGGTATAAGTCTTGAGGCAGTAGAGTACATGAAACCATGGTAAGGGCAGCATCCTTGAATCTGAGCAAGATGGCTGAAAGAAATGCTGTAGACCCTGTACCGAGGCTATGGTTTATATAATGCTATATGTGTCAAGGTTGAAGAAAGATTTAAAAAGTTTGTTTAGGACCAGATTCAAACCCCTGTTAACACAGTGCTGGGTCTACTTGGTGATAACTTGCAATATCACTCTAGGATGAGGCACCAATGTAAAATCTGATTATAGACTGGATGATGCTGTGGCATATGGATGCCATGGCAAAGCTGCAGGATTTCAAGGCATGAGTACAGAGTCTCGATTGCAAGACGGAGCTAACAGCCTCTCATGCTGAATCTGCAAAGGGAAGTGAGTTCTAGGCAGCCTGAGATGCACTAGGAGCTCATAAAATAATACTACTCTTCCCCTTGTCTGCAGGAGCTCTATCCCTTTCTACTTTTGCTTAGGTACATTTAAGTACTGGTCACCTTTTCCTTTCAGTCAGTGTGCTCACTGAGCACAGTGGCTTTCCCTAAGTCTCTTCTTCCCTCCAGGGGTATGAGACAAGGCAAACAATAGAAGTTCAGGGACTGTTTGCCTTTGGGAGAAATTTGTATATGCCTAATGCTGTGAGTGGAATGATTGCAAAGAGCACAGTGTGATCCACGACTGTGTAAAAAAGGAGCTTTAAACACTCTTTCCATTTGACCATTTCTGAAGACGGAGTAGTTGCTCTGGGAGCTTTCCCTATTTCTTTGAGATAATAACATGCTCTATGAACACAAACTCAGGGCCCAGGAATCCTTGTGGCCATGCATGTAGCAGCTGTTACAGAGCAGGGAAAGTCCCAGGCAAACAGCTGCCCTGGGCTCAAGGCTCATGTCACATAATTCATCTTTCTTTTTGGCCAGTCCTACTGAGTGTTATTCTTCTCACTGTCGTTTTGGATCATTTTTTCCCTCTAGTCTATTTCTCTTGCTTGGGCTGGGAAGCTCCGTGCTCTATAGTATGAGAAAGCCAGTTTCCTTTTTTTTCTTCCAAGTGTTTGATTTCACATTTTCTATGAATTTGATATCATTTGGTAGCACTTTATCTGTGCATAACCCGGGGCTGCAGTTTATCTTTAAATGAAATTAACTTTGCCTCTGAAATTCCCTCCGCTATTTTTTGCTATTTTGATCCTTGTCTGTGAGCTCATGTCTGTTCTTCAGCATCTCCCTTTTCACCTGTGGTGCCCCGTCCCTCTTCCTTTGTCCTTAAGTGCTTGGATTTGCAAAGCAAGAGTCCCGGTCTTGCTAAGGCAGTCCTGCCATTGCCCTCTCGTCGTGCCAATTCTCACCTATACTTTGATTTCATGAGCTAGCAGTTGCACAGTATTTAAATCCAATACTTCGTTTTAACTCACACACCATTGAGCTCATCTGAACATGAATAAGACAAAATGCAGGCAAGTAAGGTAAGCAGCAACAGAGTGTCTGCTTTAACTCCATTCCAGACCTACTTGACCCCAATTCCACTCTTTCTCCATCCCACCATGATGACATCCTCCCTACGGCCACCTCCCACTGTGCCAAGCCTTCTCCACCTCATCCCATCACACACCATGCTTCTTTCTGGTGTTTATCATCCATCTAGCTTAGAACATCAGTCATTGTTGTTTAAAAAGAGGGATCTGATTCTTCTGCCTGGACTGACATATGCATTCTTGGCTTAGTTGCCAGAAATCTGATTTTGCCCTGAAAATCCTACTGAAATTTAAACCCTGGCCCTTTTTCTTCAGTCCATGTCCTATATTTGAAAACTCTCCCTCTGCCTGTCCGTACCTCGGCTTCTTGCTAATCCTGTTCCCATCCTCTCTCCTTGTTTCCTTTCTGAACTCTGGTTAGGGAATGGGACTGAAAGCACATGGATTAACTTGCATGGTCCACCAAGGCATCTCTCAGCAGGTATTCTCACACTCTGCCTTTGTTTAGCTTGCATACGACAGCAACTTCAGGAGGCACAAGAGGATACCAAACATCCTCTCATTCACCATGCCCATCTCAGCACCTCCCATACCATCTTCCCTGTTAGTTCTAAATGTGGCCTGGTACGGGATTTTGCCCTAGGAAGTGAGATGTGAATATAAACACCACATATTCCCCTCACTGGAAATAATAGGGGAAGGAGAAAAGTAGGAAATAAATAGCGGATGGATACATACTGATGTATTTAACAAAAATGAGCATAGTGAGTACAGCCTTCATTTCTGTGTCTGGTCATGGGCTGGAGTTTCTTCTTCTAAAACACATTTCAAGTTTTCTTTTCCCCCAGCCAGCACTTTGTCTGGTTGGGATTCTTTATCTGGTGGGGTAATGTAAACCTGCTTTTTAAGTAAAAGGTGTGAGCTCTCAGTAGCCCTGTCTCTGCTGTCTTGCTGTTGCCTTCTATTAGCTTGTACTCCTAGATATGAGTACTCCGATCAAGCCCCAAAGTTCCAGATATACACCCTGAGTATTCCAGACAGTTTCCCTTCCATTTTATTTGGCAGAAGCATCCCAGTGCTCACTGTTATTTGGTATAAATAACTCTAGTTAGGACAGGACCCCATTCTCTACCTAGCATTACAGTGGTCTGAAGAGCACAGGGTGTCCAGGAGACAACGTCAACTTCCAATTCAATGGAATTGTGGGTGAGTATCTTGTGGAAGCATTTTTCCTTTGGAAACAAAGACCTCTGCACCTGGAAAATCTCAGGTCACTAGGTTGCAAGTCGAATGGATTGTTAGGTAGTACCCCTTGGGTAGGTACTGGATCCATGTAGTGTGGGATGGGAAAAGCGGCAACATGTATTGGCTGCTGGTTCAGAGTGTGTCACATCCTATAGGGAGCAATCCTCGCTTCCAGGGTGTTGGCACCTTAACTAAGTGTTCAGTCAGGCATTCTGCCATTCTATCAGATCAGCTGTTTCTGGGTGATGGAGTATGTGATTTGAGCAGATAATTTCATGGGCACAAGTTCATTGGCAAACTTATATTGCTGTTAAAAAAAAGTCATTTATCAGAAATAATGCTACAAAGGCTCCATACGATACTGTAAAAGGCTGTATTGGAAGGACCATTTCAAATGGGGAAGGTAAGTCCATATCCAGAATACATTCTATTCTTGTGAAGATAAAGCCCGTTCCCCTGATAATGGAAGGAATTCAATGAATTTGATAACTAACAGCAAAAGGTGCTGAATCAGGGCTCAGCATTGGGTGGTGCTGTTGGCAGGCTAGGTAATCAGCATGTGCAGAAGCCAGATCAGCTCTGGTGAAGGGAAATCCACATTGTTAAACCTGTGTTTAGTTTCCATCAGTGCACCATAGCCACTTTACTCATGGCCCCATCAATAAAGTAAAAGTATAGCTAAGGAAAGAGGTTTGTTATCCATGCAATGAACTATCTTGCCTATCTGATTATGTGAAAACCACCTTTGCAGAGTATACCCTACATTTAGGAAACAGCTATCCTCACATTTCCTAGCCCATTGGCCAAATTATTAGCCACTGCCTTTGAATTACTAGTGATCTACTCATTTAGCCATGTGTCCTTAAGTGAAGGTAGACAAACAGATGCATCACTTGAAGTCTGACTGCTTCTCCACCGTCTTTCAGTGCTCTTTCCACAGGCAGCTGTAACTGGAACAATTACTGCACACACAGTGCCCAATTCGTGAAGTTTACAAGATTACTTGGCTTCCCCTGTCAGGTACTCAGTCTGCATCAAGGCTTAATAACGACTCAGAAAGTGACAGCCATTGTTGTCAGAGGGCCTCGTTCAACCCAGCAGAAGAATGATTCTACATGGGCTGCTCTCTGCTGTGAGGATGGAGGTTGGAAGAAATTGAGCCTGGATTGCTTTCCTTTGTTGGGTGGGGTGGGGGGACTGAAGACGCCCTGCCAGTAGGTTACTCCTCCGATTCTGGGTTCCCTCATCAT
Source organism: Plecturocebus donacophilus (assembly GCA_004027715.1). Taxonomy (NCBI): domain Eukaryota; kingdom Metazoa; phylum Chordata; class Mammalia; order Primates; family Pitheciidae; genus Plecturocebus; species Plecturocebus donacophilus. The sequence continues at coordinate 19,109 of PVKP010002950.1, read as the reverse complement.
TATTCCTTTCTCTTTCTATACTTTAAAGTTATTGTTGAGTACTTCTTGCATTATTTTCAGGAGTTATAGTTATTCTTAGTGGAGAGAAGCAGGGAAACACTGGCCTATGATATCTTATCTGGATAAGAAATACCAAAGAGAAGAAAATTTAAGAATAAAGATGTCTATTGTTTTGCATTGCTGCTGGGTTAAAACTTTTCTTAGTCTCCTTATTCTCATCTACAACCAGCATTTGAAAATACATACAGACATGATTGTCAGTGAAGTCTGTATCTAAGACTAAAGATGTGTATAAGTAAGTTTGTGGTGTGTGTGTTTGTGAGAGACAGAGAGAGAAAGAGAGAGAGAGAGTAAAATCTAAGTGGTTGTTTTTCACAACACCATGCTATGTAACTAGAAACAACATTTATAGAAAGAGTAAGTAATCAGCTGGGCATGGTGACTCACACCTATAATCCTAGCACTTTGGGAGGCTGAGGTCAGGGGCTCAAGATCAGCCTGGACAACAAAGGGAAAACCTATCTCTACTAAAAATACAAAAATTAGCCGTGTGTGGTGGCACACCCCTGTAATTCCAGCTACTTGGGAGTCTGAGGCACGAGAATCACTTGAACTCAGGAGGCGGCGGCTGCAGTGAGGAAAGTCTGCCACTGCACTCCAGCCTGAATGACACAGTGAAATTCTGTCTAAAAAAAAAAAAAGAAAAAAAAAGACAAAGAAAAAGAAAGAGGAAGTAATGAAACCGTAGCTAAAGACTATCATGCAAGCCTTGGTCTCTTATGTATTTAAAAACAATCTCTGAGAAAGTTAATATTCCTCAAAATATGGAAAGAAAACTCTAGATAATCTTAACAAGGTATCAAAAGGCCAGGAAGTGCCAACTGATGTGTGAGTTACATGTGCTTTTTCTTATCATGGGATCAGGTCTTACGTTGATTCAAATGATAAAATTGCTAAAGTATTTGCAAATAAGTTGGAGATTTAGATAAAATGGCTCTAGATTTATTATAATCCCCTTTGTGTAGTATATGTTTAAGTTGCAAGGTGTCCAGCTGACATAATATCCCTTTGACGTCCTGAGCTGTCAAGAGAAAAAACCCATGCTCATTTGTCTGTTCACAACCCATGCACCTCTGTGAATTTTGAGGTGGCACAAATGTTTCTGCCGGAATGAGTGTTCAATATTTGTTTGGCAACTGATTCCATGGTCATGGTTGTGTTGTCAGGAAGAGCATGCAAAGATAGAAGACAAAAGACTCAAAAGTCTTGTTTGGAGACCAACATACCTAAGGGTCAGGTAAAGGCAAACACATGGAAATGGAGAATAATATACAACAGAGAAGAAGTGGCAAGAAAATGATATTTTATTTATCATATTGTCCAAAGGAGAAGATAGTGGCAAGAAGGTCAAGGCCTTGGCCTTTGTAGGCATCTGCGACGTAGACACTCTGTTTGGCATTAGGGAGATCAATTTCGGTGAGTAGTGGTAATGGAAGATAGATTGTATTGGTTGAGTAGTGATCATGAGACAAAGAAGTCTGAACTTTAAGAAAAGATAGCATAGAAATGCTGAATGCTTGCTGAATTTTGCATTCTTGATAGTCCCCTGAGGAAGATCTGACACAAGACAGATATTTAATAACATTGCTATTTGCCCCATTGGAGTCTGGGTTTCTTGGGCTTCTCCAGGGAACTGCTCTGGGCACTCCTCCTAGGAATGGCTGTTGAGTTTCCTGCAGTTAGCCCTGGGATTGTGCCTCCTGATGTGCTTGACAAGCAACACTGTGAGCTCTTGGTATCGAGCCATTAGCCCCAAATTTGTCGTGGATGACCTCGGTCTGCTCACCAGTAAGGGCTTGCTGCTTACTATCCCAGAGAGACAAGGGAGGGCATTGTAACATACACAAGGTTGTGCTCAGATAATTTCACAGTGATGACAACTCATCCATTATAAGTGCAAATGTTAGAATAAAGGAAACACACTGTTAAATAGCTGTAGGTTTAAGAGATGGTTGTTGTCAATCATGGTTTCTCACTGGGCAAATACATGTTTAATTAGCTGGCTTGGGAAAATAATCAAAGGAAGGACATTGCTCTTAAACTGATGAATTAGAGTTGGATGAGGTCCAAGTTCTGTGATTTTCACCACCTGATCAGCACAACCCACTGTTTTCTATTCACTATATTTTATTTTAAACCTCTCTCTCCTTGATTGGAGATGTTTTCTCAGCTATGACTGACTACCACCTACATGCACCATTCAATGTCTTCTCTCAGCTGCGAATAGATTGCAATTCTCCTGGCTCTTCTCCTCTGACTTCACTCCCCTATATCCTTTTGAATGTTTTAGGAGGGTCTCTTTGAAACAAGAATTGTGCCAGAGTAAGCATTATATGGCTTCTCTTTCAAAGGAAAAAAGTATACAATATATTGAGCTTTCCATTATATGCTAAGCACGTCCACAAATACTATCCAATTTAGTCTTTACCACAACTCACTGGAGTATGTTTAATCACCCCATTTTTGAGATAAATAAATTGAGTCTCAGATAAATAACTTACCTGTGATGACATGTCCAATTTGTAACAAAACTAATTTATAGACATGTCTGTCTTATTCAGTGCATTGCAGTCCATAATGCAAATTAAATCCATGGGACCACACAGCTCCCTGTGGCTCTTGTGTTATTTCGTCTACCTAAAATGTTGTTTCCTGTGTCTGAATTTTTCTGTTCATTTAGGCATAAACTTAAATATTATCTCCTTAGAGAGCCTCTTATGACCACTCCAGACCTCCAGTACTCCTATCACAATATAGTCATTATCACTACTTGGCAGCTTATTATTTACTTTGGGTCTTTATTATCTGTCTTTTCCTCCCAGAATAAAAATTCCATGAAAATAGAACTCTTGTCTGTCCTAGTCAACATTATGTCCTGTCTCTATAGCAGTGTCTGGTATATCGTAGCCCCTTATACTTGCATAATGTTGAATAAATAAATGAATTATGGATTAAATGAATGACTGAATAAGTGAATAGAAATTTCTCTATGCCATGGATTATATCTTTCAACTATTGTTTTACTCTACAATATAAATTATAAACCAATAGTTTTACAGAGGAATGAAACATTCCTTTCAAAGCGAACTGTGTTTAGTTGATTTAGAAGAACATACACAGGTTCAGTAAATAAAAGCCAGTAGCAAAGTATAAGCACTAATGGGGATTTAAGGCAACGTGGATTCAACTGCTAATTTATCAATACCTGGCTATGTGATTCAAGGTAAGTAACTCTTTTGTGGAATCAAATTTTCTAGTCATTTTTGTTTTAAAAATCTAAATTTGTGTGTAAATATTTGCCTGTGTCATCTTCTGAGGCACAGTCCCAGTTAGCATGCAGAAACTTAAATACTTGAAAAGAGTTTCCTGAAAAGAATTCATTGCTTCTGATTTCAGAGCATGAAAAAGTGCATATCAGTTTACATTTCTGGGTGTGTGGATCATTTCATTTTCTATTGCTATTGTAATAAATTGCCACAAGTATAACGCCCTAACACAGCATAGATTTATTCTCTTACATTTCTGAAAGCCAGAAGTTCCAAATTATTCTTACTGAGCTAAAACCAAGGTTCTAAACCAAGCTGTGTTCCTTCTGGAGGCTCTAGGGAAGAATCCCTGTCCTTTTCCAGCTTCTAGATGCCATTTGTGTTCCTTGGCTCAGGGTCTTTTCCTCTATCTTCAAAGGCAGCTGACTAGCATCTTCAAATTTCTCTCTTACTGATACTCCTGCCACCCTCTTCTAAAGATTTTTGTGATTATAGTAGTCACACCTAGATCATGCAGAAAAACCTTCCCATCTCAAGATTCTTAACCTAATCACATATCCAAAGCTCCATTTGCCATGTAAGGTAACATATTCACAGATTGGGGAATTAGGATGGGGGCAACTTTGAGGGTCCATTATTCTGCCTGCCACAGTGGGTATGAAAACATAAAAGAATTAGATGCCAAGCAAATAAATTAGTTTCTCAATCGATACCATTTATAAAGGTTCTGCTGGGTCCCTGGCATTATTGTCCATGCTGTGGATGTCCCATGGCTCTGGAGATGGTCTGAAGTCTTCATGGTTTAAAATCTACACCTGTTCAAACCTCCTCACAATCTGCTTTACCAAATAGAATGAGTAGATCTCCTTCCTGCCGCAGCAATCAACATTGCTCCTTCCTGGCCTTTTTCTCTCCTTTTCTTCATGTTCTGGTCCCTCTCTTCTAGTGATATGCCAGTGCTGCCATAGAGACTAATATTTTGGAAGAGATTGGTGAATCTTAGAATCAAATATATTAATATCATTTATCAACTTTAAATTTTATCAAGGCTCTGTCAACTTAGAGCCATTTGCTATTTTTTTATATAAACGTAGAAATTATTATCCTTTTTTCTTGTCTTTCCACAAAACTAAGCATATCTTTATCTCCTTTGCAGACTCAACATTCTCAATATTTTTATTGGATTTTTAAATCTGTCATCCTTGATTCTCACTAGATGCTCTCTTCTTAAGTAACACAATCTATTCCCAGTACTTAATTTAGATGCAGAAGACTACCAAATATGTCTCCAGCTCTGACCAAGTTCTGATGCTATATACTTAAAATACTAATTTCAGGAGTGAGAGAAGGCACTATGAATTGTATTTCACTGGGACAACTGGCATGAACTTGACTGTCTAAAATAAACCTAGATATGTGGCCAAAGTATGACCAATCTCCTATTCCTATTTCAGTTTTTTACTTGGGCATCTCTTAGATACCTCAGACTCAGTATCTCCAACTTGTAACTTACAGGCTTCCCCCTTCCAATAGTGTTCCTTACCTCAGAAAATGGCATAAGCATTCAGTTGCATAAAGAAAAAAATGTAATTGCCATTCTTTAAACAACCAGTTTCTCCCTGACACCAAAGGTCCTCTCCATCTACACTAACATACACATAGGTTAAGTGGGCAGAGTTCTTATGTGGAATGGCTTTCATACTTTCATGCTTGCTTTCCTCTGAAATATTCTACACACATCAGCCAGAATAATATTTTCAAAGTGTAAAAAGATCACGTCAAACCCTCCATAATTTCACTCCTTTCAAAATTTTCCTCCTTATTCGGATAAAACCCAAAGTTTTAAAAGGACTTTTAACCATGTGTTGGTTTATTTATTTAACAGTTTTCTGTTGACAGCTTGCTCTGTATGAAGCATTATTCAAGCCAATGGAAGTACAGGAAATGCCAAAGAAAATGCAATTCTTTTTTTTTTAAAGAAGCTATTTTCTACTGAGAGAAACAAACAAAATGAAAGGAAAAAACATATAAAATAATTTCAAGGTATGTTGACAATAATGGGAGCCGGTGAGCTAATGAGATGATTAAAAAACCCAAGTGGACAAGAAAGTTCATTCTGAGGGCTTTCCTTTAAAGAAAAAGAATAATGTTCTTGCATGATAGAGGCAAGAGAAGTCCACTTATAGGGAATAGTGTGTTCAAATATCCTGTGTTAGAAGAGATTATGGAAAGTTTAAAGAAGCAGTGTAGTAGAATATAGTACTGCAGGAAAACAACACAAAACAAAGTAGAAGACATGAAAGTCAGATCATGCAGAGCTTTGCAGTCCACAGTATAAGGGCTTGAAAAGCTTGAGGGAAAGACAGAAACCATGAAATATTTCTAAGTCTATGGTTTGAGTAACTGGAAGTTTGGTAGCACTATTTATTGAAAGAAGGAAATCTGGAGGAGGAATGAGTTTAAGAAAGATAACCAGGACTTCTGTTTCAGATATGTAATATTTTGAAAACTCACTAGACCATCAAGTGGAGCTATTGAGTGAGCAATTGGACAGATGAATGTGGAGTTCAAGAGAGTGGTCAGGTCTGGAGATATTCATTTAGAGACTAACATTTCATAATGCTAAAAGCTCAATTATCAATTCTAATGTGTATTCTCCTGCTATTAGAGCTTTGAATTTAATGCAAATACTGACAGAAGAGAGAAATAGAATAACACAAATCATATTCAAAAATTTCAACTTTCATCTCTCAGTAACTCGTAAATCAAGCAGGCAAAATAATCAGTAAAGATAAAAAAAGATTTAAGCAAAATGATCAGCACATGTGATAGAATAGGCGACACATAGAACACTGCACCCAACAAATCCAGAATAAACATTATTTTCAAGTACAAACAGAACATTTACCAACATTGACCACATGCTGGGCCATAAAGGAAATCTCAATAAATTTCAAAGGAGTGACAGTCTACAGAGTAGGCTCATTGACCACAGTGCTATTAAGCCAGAATTCAATCACAAAGAAAACTAAGATGTTCCCATTTGTCTAAAAATTAAAAAGCATGGTTTTGAATACATGCATCTACATAGAGATCAAATATAATTAGAATATATCTAAGCTGAATGTTAACGAAACTGTTATGTATCAAAATTTTTAGACTATAAGCAAATACATAAAGATAAATATATAATCTAAAATGTGAATATAATAAAAGAATAAAAGTTGAAAAACTGGTTACCTAAGCCTCCCCGTCAGAAATATAGAAAGAGTAAAACAAGTGGAACTCACATAAAGCTTAGAGAAGAAAACCATACAGAGACAAGTGAAAATAAGTAAATCGAAATACATACAGGGAAGGGATTAAAAAGTTAAAAGTTTTTTTGAAAAGATTAATGAAATTGTTAAGACTTCGACAACAACAAAAAAGAAGGCTCAAAGGTTTGCTTTTAATAATGAAAATAATTATTAATATAAATGCCAAAACACTAGATAGATAATGAGAATATGTGATGATTCCTTATTATAACAAATTTTAAAATGTAGTCTAAATTGTAAAATATCTAGAAAAAGAAAATACTAAAATTAATGAAAGAAAAACAAGAGTCCTCTACATGTTAAGAAAAATGAGTCCTGCCATTAAAAAACTTCTAACAAAGAAAAGTTAATACTTACATGGAATGTCCTTGGATAATTCTAGTAACATTTAGGCAAAAATAATAGCAATTATTAAAAGTTTTCTTTCTGTGATTTTGAATATGATTTTTCCAAAAGGAACACAGTGATTACTACTGTATTTGTTCTCTGTGTCCAGAATAGCCTTAATATCCAAAGATCTAGAAGGCATAACACATTTTTGCAAATATAGCTCATAATACATATGAAAAGTATAAATTTTCATGACCATGTTGGGTCAGTTCCAGGTGGTTTAAATATTAAAAAGTCAAATAATGTGATTTACCATGCTAACAGGGTAAGAAATATTCTATGGTTTCAACAGATGCAAAAATATTGATAAAACATTCATTAATCTTTGATGTTTTTTGCAAACTAGGAATAAAACAGAATCAACTTGATCTGAAAAAGAATATTTATAAAGAATCCTGTCCCAAATATCATACATAATGCAGTATGATATTATAAAGGCATAGAAGTAGACCAAAGAAATGATAAACAGCCCAGATTTTTGCCTACTTATACATTGTCATTTGCTTTAAACAAAAGAACTATACAACAGTAGGAAAAGAAAACATTTTTCAATAAAGGCTTCTGAGTCAACGGGATATGCAAAATGAACGAAAATGAAATGTGACCCCTATATCGTAATTAGCACAAAAATAAATTTCAGGGGAGCTGCAAATTATATATGTATTGTAACATGATGAGGCTTCTAGAGGATATATACAAATATGCTCATAAGCTTGGTGTCAAAAAACCTATTTAAAATAAGACATACATATCTAGTAAAAAGGAAAATGTTATAAAATGGTATTGTATTATAATTAAACAATGTTATTTACAAAAGGCAATATTAAGAAATGAAAATAGTGAACTACAGTGTGGGAGAAGATATTTGCAACCCTTCAAATCAATACTGAACTCATATACAGAATGTTTAACTACCTTTAACAAATTCATTTAAAAAGACTGTCCAATAGAAAAATGTACAAGAGATCTGAACAAGCACTTTGCCAAAATATTTGTTCAATTGGCAAATAAATGTATTTTGAGAAGTGCACAACTCCATGATAGTAATCAAAGAAATGAAAATTTAAATTACATGCAATACAACATTCCACCACTAGAATGACTGAGAGAGAAAAGAAAAAGACTAATGATTCTAAGTGCTGACAAATATGATGTGGAACAACAGACACTCTTCAATCTCAGTCAATGGGTAAGTTAGTATAAATATTTTGAAAAACATTTTTTATTGTCTATGAAATTTGAATTTACGTAAAGTCTATGATCCCTCACTTTTACACGTACCCACATCCAAAATGACTGTCTACAGATATGTACTAACAGATGTCCACAAGGATGTTCACTGCAGCATTACTTATAAAAACTCTAAACTGGAAATAATCCAGTGTTTTTCAAAAATACAATGGAGAAAGAGGTATGTTCGTATAATGCAAGACTTTTCATCAGTAAAAATGTATAAATTACAGCTTTGTGCAATAACATGGGTAATTCTTACAAATATGATGTTGATAAAAAGACACTAAATGAAAATAACTTCCTACCATATAGTTATGTTTATACAAATTTAAAATGTCAGGCAGTACCAGGTAAGCTAAACTATAGTATTTAAGAATGCATACATAGGTGACAAAACTACAAAGTAAAGTAAGAAAGTGCACAAGTAAAATTAAGAATAATGATTAATTTTGAAGTTGAGAGAATTGGGAAGGGCAAAGAGAGGGCTTCAGAGAACTGACACTATTCTATTTTTCTATTTTTGTCCTGGGTGGCAATTAATTGGTTGTTTCCTTTTTCTAAATATGTGTCATATTCCCCAATTTAAGAAATGTGTGTGTGTTTTTGTGTGTGTGTGAAAGAGAGAGAGAAAGAGGGGGGAGAGAGAGACAGAGAGAGAGAGAGAAACAGAATGGGACATGAGAAATTGCTTATGAAGACAACTTTATAATAAATTTTATCTATAAAAAGAAAGATAAGCCAGGTGTAGTTCCTCACACCTGTAATCCTAGCACTTTGGGAAGCTAAGGTGGGAGGATTGCTTGAGCCCAGGAGTTCAAGACCAGCCTGGGCAACATGGTGAAACCCAGTCTCTATACAAAAGTACAAAAATTAGCTGGGTGTGGTGGCATGCACCAGTGGTCCCTGCTAATTGGGAGGCTGAGGTGGGAGAATCACCTGAGCCCAGAGAGGTTGAGGCTACAGTGGGCTGAAATCGGGCCACTGCACTGCAGCCTGGGTGATGAAGCAAGACCTAGTCTCAAAGCAAGGAAGGAAGGAAGGAAGGAAGGAAGGAAGGAGGGAGGGAAGAAGGGAGGGAGGAAGGAAGGAGAGCAACTGTATGGCAGATGTTTAGGGGATATAAGTAAGCATTAATGAAAACTTTTCTTCTTTCTTTTAGATAGGAAATATTAGGGTATGTTTATATACTAATGTTGATTCTGCAAAAGAGAAAGGGAAATCAATGAGGTTGAACCTAGAAAAAACTAAAAATGTTGAAATATTTAAAGATGGTGGGAGTGAGCTGCAGGCCATGAATGTAGTGATTGGCCTTTAAAAAAAGCACCTCTCCAGAAAAAGGTTGCTTGAAGGAGGTCCAGATGAGTGTAAGTAAGAGACGCTTTGCAAGTATGAGTATTAGAAGCTATCTCTGTCCTCTGTGAGTTATGGGCGTCAGCGCGTTGTCAGGCTCATCCCAGCCAGAGCCTTCTTTCTGTTCACATTGTGGACCATTGTTCATCCTACTGGAGCACTCTGCACATGTTGTCTGCTGCATAAAATGATTCTGCTCTCAGCCTCCCTCACTTGGCTAACATCTATACATCCTATAAATCTCAGTGGAATTGCCAAGCATGCAGGAGAGCACACTCTGACTCCCCAGGGCACATTCTCAGCTCTGAGGGCAACTTTCCCTCACAGCACATATCCACATTGTAATTGCATATTCATTTTATTTAGGCTGTCCTCCCACAAGACAGTTTGTGCTATGTATTCTGGGAGTATTTCTTCTCTGAACCAACCTCTGGCATAGTGCCTAGCATCTTGTAGGTGCCATTTTTTGAATGCATGAATATATGACTAAGTGAAGGTTGTGCAGGAGTATTCTTAGAAATATTTTTTGAGAAATCAGAATTTGTTGCCAAGAAATGTTATTTGCAATAAGGCTTCTCTGCTCACTGATCAAATGCTCTAATACATTTAGCCCAATAAATCATAGATTCATTTAGACAGCCATTCAGTAATAAACATGTATTTAGTAACAATGTTATGCCAGGTACTGAGAAAGGCAGTATCATGGGACAGGGAAGGGTCACAGAAGCAATTCAGGTTTGTGTAAGCAGAAGAGTTGTGGAAACACTCTTGCAATGGAGTTGTATAGTTTACACTTAAATTCTAACTCTTTTGTTTACAAATTTGTTGGTATTGGCCAAGTCTCCCAAATTCTTTGTGCTATTATCTCCTTATTTAAAAAATGAGACTCATCATTAATCCCTGACAATATTGCTGTGAAGATTGCATATGGTAACCTTTGTGAAGACTTGTAGGGTGCCTGGTGCAGAGCTGTGTTCTGCCCTTGGTTAATATCTAAGTAAGAAGTAAGGCAGGAAGCTTGGGTCCTAAGTGTACACTGATTCTGCACATTAATGAAGCTGTGGAACTGTTGCTAAAGGAGGTCTTGAGTTGATTTAGATGAATGCAGTGTCACAGCTGGAAGGAACTTAAAATTCATGTTGTCAAAATACCTTCTATATAGGTGAGACCTCTAGGGCTCTGAGAGGCAAAGGGCTTCAGCAGGTCCAGGGCTTCATCTCAGAGCAGAGGGCCAGCTGTATCTTAGAGACGGCACACTTCTTCCTCCCTTGCCAGTGGGGATTCTCAGCTGAGGTGCTAACAGACGAGCTATTTTGAGCCAGGAGTTGTATAAAGAAAGGCTCACAGCAGTGCCCAGCCTTGGTCTTGCTATTGTGTTGGCATCCTGTGATGCTTCCCTCCTTACAAGGCACTTTGTGTCAGCAGGAATGTGAAGCAAGTTGTGAAATTCAATTAATTCTACAGCCAGCCCACATACCTCCCTCCAGGGCTGGCCCAGCCAGATGATGCAGCACTACCCTCTCTAAAAATGAGGCTTCCTGACCCGTCTCCTTCCCTTCAATAGCCCCTCCTCAGGTCCTCCCATGCCTTCTCTCCATGTCTTCACAGAAGACAAAGCTCATCTCTATGGGGATGTGTTTCTATATTAAAATACTGTTGCATAGCTAATTTTTATTTGGAATCTCTGGAAGCTTAAATTATAGAATTGCTTTTGTTGAAGTTGGAAGGGAGTGAAAAAGATATTCCTTCCTTCTCTTTTGAGTACTGGTGGGTAAAAACAAAAAGCACAGATACCTATCTGACTAATGTGTATCCAGGATGCACCTGTAAACCTAAAATACAGGAGTTCCAGGTACTGAAACCAAAATAGACCCAACAGTTCTCTCTCCTGTGAAGGAGGGTGCAAGGGGCAGAGACTGGGTTTTAGTGCATGAGTTGAGAAAATAGATTCCAATATCCTTCTAATAGACCTAGATATAAGGAAGTGAGAGAAGGGGAAATCTGATTCCAGTTTTGAGGCAAATTAAGTGCTCCTTCAAATCTAGTGAGGGTCCTGGACTCTAAGTATAAAACGAGAAAATTTGTAAGAGTGCAGAGAAGAACTAAAATTATTCACTCCAGTGTTTTCTCCTCCTGGGGAGTAAAATAAAATCCTCTTTCCATGGTCAAAGTGAACATACAGAAATACTGAACCTCCCCTGACCCCTGACAATCTCTAAAATATTTTAACTGATTTTATTAAATTTGAGAGTTAAGATCAACCAGGATTACAGTTGTTCTTTTTGAGGCTGAAGATCTATGACTTTCCGAGGCAATCCTGTCTTTTTTTTCATGAAGCCACTCCTTATTAGAAGTGGAAAGCTCAGATATCACTCTCTCACCCCCAGGAATCTCTGAAACGAGTTAGACAGGGCCATTAATAAAATTTAATTTTAAGATCAAATTTTCCACTTATCAGGTGGTTTACTCATGATTCTGTTTTTATTCCAAATTAAGTCTATCCATATTGTTCAACAGAAAACGCTGGGGAAAGGTGGTATAATGAACACTGTGTGATACTAGCATTTCCAAAGCTGAGTTATCCATCTTTAGACCTTTATTTGCACCACATTTGTGAAGGGCCCACAAAATCACATACGAATCACATTGTCTGTAAAATAACAAAAAACATAGAAAACATAAGGAAATATCTAACGTTTTCGATAAAAATGTTGCTTCTGGAACATACTACAGGATTAATCTAGATTTACATTGCTAATGTCAATCAAAGATTATAGCGGAGATTTCATGCTATTTAGAGGCTCATAGAAGAGAAAATGAAAATAAAAAAGATAAACTGTTCCTGGTTAGCATCACCAAAGCATCAATTTATCTAGTGAGTGGATTCCAGATCTATATGGTCTATGATTCATGAACTTCCCTGTAATGGGAGAAATTTCCCAGAGTTTCCCAACAAACTGTGGCTCAGTTTGTTCTTCTTTTTCTACCTCTTTGAGATGTAAATTTAATTGTTTACTTGAGATCTTTTTACTCTTTTAATGTGTTTATTTCTATGACCGTCCCTCTTAGTACTACTTTTGTCATATCCCATAAATTTTGGTATATTCTGTTTCATTTTCATTTGCATTGAAGTATTTTCCAATTTTATTTTTTATTTCTTTCTTGACCCAATAGTAGTTCAAAAATGTATTGTCTAATTTTACTTATTTGTGAATTTTCTAGTTTGCCTTCTGTTATTGATTTCTAGTTTTATTCCATTGTGGTAAGAAAAAAATATTTGATATAATTTAAATCTTCTTAGGTTTGTTAAGACTTTCTTTGTGTCCTAACCCATGATCTATCCTGGAGAAAGATCTATGTGTACCTGAGAAGGATGTACGTTCTGCAGCTATTGGGTGCCAATGTTCTGTATACACTTGTTATGTCCATTTGGTCTGTAGAGTTATCCAAATCCTCTGTTTCCTTATTGATCTTCTGTCTGGAATTTTTGTTCATTATTGAAACTGGGGTTTTGAAGCCTCCTATTATTATTATATCGCTGCCTATTTCTCCCTTCAGTTCTGTCAGTGGTTGCTTTACATACTTAGGTGCTGTGATGTTGGGTGCATATATATTTATAATCATTATATCTTCCTGGTAAATTGACCCTATTATTATCATCCTGGTAAATTGACCCTACTGTTATAATAAAATGTTCTTCTTTGTCTCTTGTGACAGTTTTAAGAGTCTATTTTGTCTGATAAATGAATAGCCACCATTGTTCTTTTTGGTTATTACTTACATGAAATATCTTTTTTTCATCTCTTCACTTTCAGCCTATATGCATCTTTAAATCTAAATGAGTTTCTTGTAGACCATATATAGTTAGGCCTTGTTTGTTTGTTTCTTATCCATTCAGATGTTCTGTCTTTTGATTGAGGATTTAATTCACTTACATTTAAAATAATTATTATTGATAGAAAATAATTTACTTTTGCCATTTTGTATGTTTTTTATTTTGCATAATGGATTTTTTCAGGTTTATTGAGGTAAGATTGACTAAAATTATATACATTTAAGGTATAAAACATTATATTTTGAAATATGTACCTTGCGAAATAGCTATCATAGTCAAGGTAATTAACATATCCATCATGTCACATAGTTAACCATATTTATTTATCTGCTGATAATATCTGAGATCTCTACTCTCAGCAAAGCTCAAGTATATGATACGTTTTTGTTAGCTATAGTCACCACACTATACATTAGATATCCAGTACATATTCATCTTATAGGAGAAAGTTTGTACCTTTTGACCAAAGGGTAAAAATCAATGGTGGGTGTTCTTATACTCCCCTTTTTTCTTCCTCCAACCTCTTCCTCTGTTCTCTATGAAAGCAAGCCTAACAGCTGAGGTAATACTGCATTGTGATTTTGATTTTAATTTTCCTGATGATTAATGATGCTGAGCATCTTTTCATGCACCTATTGGTCATTTGTGTGTTTTCTTTGAAAAAAATTTCTATTCAGGTCCATTAGTCATTCTTTAATCCAGTTTTATACATATATAGATATTGAGATGTATGAGTTCCTTATATATTTTGGATATTTATCCCTTATCAAATATGGTTTATAAATATGTTATCTCATTCCAAAGATTGGCTGTTTATTTGGTTAATTGTTTTCTTTACTATACAAAAACTTTTTAGTTTCATGTGGACCCACTTGTTCACTTATGCTTCTGCTCTCCGTGCTTTTGGAATCAAATTTTTAAAATTATTGCCAAACCAATGTAAAGGAGTTTTCTCCTAAGAGTTATACAGTTTCAAGCCTTTCATTTAAGTCTTTAATCAATATTTAGTAAAATTTTATTTATATTGTAAAGGAGGGTCTAATTTTATTCTTTTGTATGTGGATATACAGCTTTTCCAATACTATTTTTTTAATATATTTATTTTATTGCATTTTAGGTTCTGGAGTACATGTGCAGAACATGCAGGATTGTTGCATAGGTACATAAATGGCAATGTGGTTTGCTGCCTCCATCCCCCCATTACCTATACCTGGCATTTCTCCCCATGTTATCCCTCCCCAACTCCCTACCCCCTGCTGTCCCTCCCCTAGTACCCCCAAACAGACCACAGTGTGTGAAGTTCCCTTCCCTGTGTCCATGTGTTCTCATTGTTCAATACCTGCCTATAAGTGAAAACATGAAGTGTTTTATTTTCTGTTCTTGTTTCAGATTGCTGAGAATGATGGTTTCCAGATTCATCCATGTCCCTTCAAAGGACACAAACTCATTGTTTGTTATGGCTGCATAATATTCCATGGTGTTTACATGCCACATTTTCGTTGTCCAGTCTTCATCAATGTACATTTGAGTTGGTTCCACATTTTTGCTATTGTAAACAGTGCCACAATGAACATACATGTGCATGTGTCTTTATAATAGAACGATTTATAATCCTTCAGATATATACCCAGTAATGGGATTGCTGGGTCAAATGCAATTTCTATATCTAGGTCCTTGATGAATCGCCACACTGTCTTCCATAATGGTTGAACTAATTTACAATCCTGCCAACAGTGTAAAAGTGTTCCTATTTCTCCACATCCTCTCCAGCATCTGTTGTCTCCAGATTTTTTAATGATTGCCATTCTAACTGACGTGAGATGGTATCTCAATGTGGTTTTGATTTGCATTTCTCTAATGACCAGTGATGATGAGCATTTTTTCATATGTTTGTTGGCCTCATATATGTCTTCTTTTGAAAAGTGTCTGTTCATACTCTTTGCCCACTTTTGAATGAGTTTGCTTTTTTCTTGTAAATCTGTTTTAGCTCTTTGAAGATTCTGGATATTAGCCCTTTGTCATATGGGTAAGTTACAAAAAATATTTCCCATTCAGTTGGTTGCCAGTTCACTCTAACTATTGTTTCTTTTGCTGTACAAAAGCTCTAGAGTTTAATTAGATCCCATTTGTCTATTTTGGCTTTTGTTGCCAATGCTTTTGATATTTTAGTCATGAAGTCCTTGCCTATGCCTATGTCCTGAATGGTTTTGCTTAGGTTTGCTTTTAGGGTTTTTATGGTGTTAGGTCTTATGTTTAGGTCTTTAATCCATCTGGAGTTAATTTTAGTGTAATTTCAGGAAGGAGTCCAGTTTCTGCTTTCTGCACATGGCTAGCCAGTTTTCCCAACACCACTTATTAAACAGGGAATCATTTCCCCATTGATTGTTTTTGTCTGGTTTGTCAAAGATCAGATGGTTATATATGTGTGACATTGCCTCCAAGGCCTCTGTTCTGTTCCGTTGGTCTATATCTCCGTTTTGGTACCAGTACCATGCTGTTTTGATTACTGTAGCCTTGTAGTATAGTTTGAAGTCAGGTAGCATGATGCCTCCAGCTTTGTTCTTTTTGTTTAGAATTGACTTGGCTATGTGGGCTCTCTTTTGGTTTCATATGAAGTTTAAGGTGATTTTTTCCAGTTCTGTAAGGAGGATCATAGGTAGCTTGATGGTGATAGTGTTGAATCTATAAATTACTTTGGGCAGTATGGCCATTTTCACAATATTGATTCTTCCTAACCATGAACATGGAATGTTTCTCCATCTGTTTGCATCCTTGAGCAGTGTTTTGTAGTTATCCTTGAAGAGGTCCTTTACATCCTTTGTTAGTTGTATTCCTAGGTATTTTATTCTCTGTTAGCAATTGTGAATGGCAGTTCCTTCTTTATTTGGCTGTCTTTAAGTCTGCTATTGGTGTTTAGGAATGCTTGTGATTTCTGCACATTGATTTTTGTATCCTGAGACTTTGCTAAAGTTGCTTATCAGTTTCAGGAGTTTTTGGGCTGAGGTGATGGGGTATTCTAAATATACAATCATGTCATCTGCAAATAGAGACAATTTGACTTCCTCCTTTCCTAATTCCTTTATTTCTTTTTTTTGCCTGATTGCTCTGGCTGGAACTTCCAATACTATATTGAATAGAGTGGTGAGAGAAGGCATCCTTGTCTAGTGCCAGATTTCAAAGAGGATGCTTCCAGTTTTTGCCCATTCAGTATGATATTGGCTGTGGATTTGTCATAAATAGCTTTTATTATTTTGATATATGTTCCATTGATACCTAGTTTATCAAGAGTTTTTAGCATAAAGGGCTGATGAATTTTGTCAAAGGCCTTCTCTGCATCTATTGAGATAATTATGTGGTTTTTGTCTTTGGTTCTGTTTATGTGGTGGATTACATTTATAGACTTGTTTATATTGAACCAGCCTTGCATCCCTGGGATGAAGCCTGCTTGATCGTGATGGATAAGCTATTTGATGTGCTGCTGCAATCAGTTTGCCAGTATCTTACTGAAAATTTTTGCATCTATGTTCATCATGGATATTGGCCTGAAGTTTTCTTTTCTTGTTGAGTCTCTGCTGGGTTTTGGTATCAGGATGGTGTTGATCTCATAAAATGATTTGGGAAGGAATCTGTCTTTTTGGATTGTTTGGAATAGTTTCAGGAATGGTACCAGCTCCTCTTTGTATGTCTGCTGGAATTCAGCTGTGAACCCTTCTGAATCTGGCCTTTTTTCGGTTGGTAGGCTATTGATTGCTGGCTCAACTTCAGCCCTTGTTATTGGTCTATTCAGGGTTTCGACTTCTTCCTGGTTTAGGCTTGGGAGGGTGCAACTGTCTGGGAATTTATCCATTTCTTCCAGGTTTTCTGGTTTTTCTGCATTGGGTTGTTTGTAGTAATCTCTGATGGTAGTTTGTATTTCTGTGGAATCAGTAGTGATATCCCCTTTATCGTTTTTTATTGCACCTATTTGGTTCTTCTTCCTTTTATTTTTTTATTAATCTGGCTAGTGGTCTGTTTTGTTGATCTTTTCAAAAAAACAGCTCCTGGCTTTATTGATTTTTTGAAGGATTTTTTTTTGTCTCTATATCCTTCAGGTCTGCTCTGATCTTAGTTATTGCTTGTCTTCTGCTAGCTTTTGAGTTTTTTTTTTATTTTGCTCCTCTAGCTCTTTCAATTTTCCCTGGGATGAAGCCTACTTGATTGTGATGGTTAAGCTTTTTGATGTGCTGTTGCAATCGGTTTGCCAGTAATTTATTGAAGATTTTTTAGCTCTGTCAATTTTGGTGATAGGGTGTCAATTTTAGATCTTTCCTTTCTTCGCACGTGGGCATTTATTGCTATAAATTTTCCTCTAGACACTGCTTTATGTGTCCCAAAGATTCTGGTATGTTGTGTCTTCATTCTCATTGGTTTCAAGAACATCTTTATTTCTGCCTTCATTTCATTGTTTATCCAGTCAACATTCAAGAGCCAGTTGTTCAGTTTCCATGAAGGTGTGCAGTTCTGAGTTAGTTTCTTAATCCTGAGTTCTAATTTGATTGCACTGTGGCCTGAGAGACTGTTATGATTTCCATTTTTTTGCATTTGCTGGGGAGTGATTTACTTCCAATTATGCGGTCAATTTTAGAGTAGGTGTGATGTGGTGCTGAAAAGAATGTATATTCTGTGGATTTGGGGTGGAGAGTTCTGTAAATGTTTATTAGGTTTGCTTGGTCCAGGTCTGAGTTCAAGTCCTGCATATCCTTGTTTAATTTCTGTCTCTTTGATCTGTCTAATATTGACAGTGAAGTGTTAAAGTCTCCCAGTATTATTGTGTGGGAGTCTAAATCTCTTTGTAGGTCATTAAGAACTTGCTTTATGTATCTGGGTGCTTTATGTATATTGGGTTATATATATATTCAGGATCATTAGCTCTTCTTATTGCATTGATCCTTTTCCCATTATGTAATGCCTTTCTTTGTCTCTTTTGAGCTTTGTTGCTTTAAAGTTCATTTTATAGGGGCTAGGATTGCAACTCCTGCTTTTTTTTTTTTTTTTTTTGCTCTCCTTTTGCTTGGTAAATCTTCCTCCACCCCTTTATTTTGACCCTATGTGTTTCCCTGCATGTGAGTTGGGTTTTCTGGATACAGCACACCAATGGTTTTTTACTTTTTATCCAGTTTGCCAATCTGTGTCCTTTGATTGGGGCTTTTAGCTCATTTACATTTAAGGCTAACATTTTTATGTGTGAATTTGATTTTACCATTTTCATGCTAGCTGGTTGTTTTGCCCATTAGTTGACGCAGTTTCTTCATTGTGTTGATGCTCTTTACCATTTGGTACATTTTCGGAGTGGCTGATACTGTTTGTTCATTTCTATATTCAGTGCTTCTTTCAGGAGCTCTGGTAAGGCAGTTCTGGTGGTGATGAAATCTCTCAGCAATTGCTTGTTCATAAAGGATTTTATATCTCCTTCACTAATGAAGCCTCATTTGGCTGGATATGAAATTCTAAGTTGAAAATTCTTTTTTTTTCCTTTTTTGATTTTTTTTCTTTATTTTTCTTTTCTTTTGTTTTTTTTTGTTTGTTTGTTTTGTTTGTTTGTTTTTTATTTTTTTAAAGACAGGGTTTCACCATGTTGGCCAGGCTGGTCTTGAATTCCTCACCTCAGGTGATCTGCCC